>JBBBDQ010000934.1:3347500-3610000 GCA_037127315.1 Ascarosepion bandense
ACGAAAAAAAAAGAGAGAGAGATAAGGAAGCCACGCCTTCAGCGTCTTGAATAATGGGATAAAAATAAAATAAAATAAAAATCTCTTTTTTGATGAATGCAGGTGTCGTTTGAGATAAACCTTATGACAAGTTACATTAAAACACAAATTATGTTATTCAGCTGAGTACGTAGTCTTGAAAGTAATAGAAAATCAAGATCAAATATGAATATTTCGTATGTTTTCATTCTTTTTAAAAAGAAAACTGTAGCGGATAAGAAACCAATTAAAATCAACCTTCTTCGCTTTTACAAAAATTCACAATGACGTGTGAAATCGTGGTTTTCCCAAATAGAAAAAGGATCGACCATGTGCTTAACGAAAAAGTCGAAACCAGATTTCGCAAGTAGGTGCTAAAATGATTTTTGACCAATGGGAGCGACTTGCAAGACTTGAGGACTTCGCGAGCAAGTGCGAAAAATTTAGATTACAATAAAAGGTCAGTCAGTCAAACAGAGTGTCAGATGGGAGCCGCGAGACAAACATCTAAAATGTAACTTCAACTTCAAGCGATCGGACATTGTCCTCCTGATCTTTCTCCTGATATCTTTCAGCAATTACTACTACGAACATTTTGTACGAACTTTCTCATTGAACCTTAATTTTTGCGAATTTTTTTATTCCCCCTTTTAATAAATTTCTGTTTTAAAATGCAAAATGTATATTTTATTCTTCTTACGCTATTCCATACAATTCCACATTATTCCAACCTGCCGACAACCATCCTTCTAATGATCAATCTGCATAACGCTGTAGGGAGTTCGGTTACGTCTGACACAAGGCCGAATCAAAATATAAAATACTTTTTCTGCTCAGACACGTTCGTCTTTTTTGAAGGCCATTTGAGGCGTTGTTGTGCAGTGGATATCGACTAGGAACGACAAATCAGGGTGCCAAGTTCGAATTCCAGTTGGATTCCCTGCATTCACTGACGCACAAATAACCTTGGGAAAGGTATTAATCCGTCTTTTCCCTCCAGTTGTGGGTTAAATAATAGGATAGATTGGGTTCTATAGCTTTAGCTGGCAACAAGTCTACCGCAGAAAGTAATGGCAACCTACTGCGAGAAAATATTCTGCGCAATCAGTAGTTTCTTTCGAGACATGATCGTCCAAATCGTGTATCCCCTGTGGCACTTAACTGACGGAATGAATATTATAGTTGAAAAAATGATTAAGGATTCTACTGGGCATAAAGTGGGGGATCAGTTTTATATTATTATGAAGTAATAAATTGATCCCCTACTAATTTTTACTTAATAATAAAATAAATCTCTTCCCCCTCTAGCTATGAGTCAAATACCAGAACAGATTGGGTACTATATAACCAGTCTACCACAGAAAGCAATGGCAACCTACTGCGGGTCAGTCATGTCTTTTTCGAGACATGATCGCCCAAAGAGTGTATCACGTATAGAACTTAACTGACTGACTGTTGCTAATAGAGTACAGAAAGTGCGACACTGAGAAATGAAATGGCAAATGATGCATTTCTAAAGCTAAGTAGAGTACTAAGATACAAGAAAATTTTGTTGGAAACAAAGAAAAAAGTACTGGAGTGTTACGTAATATTTGACCTCTTATATGGCAGCAAATGCTAAACAATCTCCCCAGAAATGAAAGAAATACTCGAAGCAACAGAAATGTTATTCTACAGAAGGATGCTGAGGATACCATCGACCGAACATGTAACCAACAAATAGGTTTTAGAGCAAAAAGCCTTCTACAAATTTAAGTTCCTTATCTAAACTTTGGATGTAAAAAATCTTTTTAAAAAATTATTTAAATTCTTTATCTAAACTGTTTTGGAGGCTGTGGAGACCATTGACCGAATATATGGAAACTTATAATTAACACCAGGATGAGACTGCTGAAGATTATTGAACTGTTATGTAATTTATGTCCTCCTATATGGCGGCGAATTCTGGACAATATCTCAAAGATGAAGGAAAAGAAATGAGGACCTACAGAAGGATGTTGAGGATACTATGAATCTGTGAACAACGACGAGGTTTTGGAGAGAATGGAAACGGAAAGAAAAATTATATTTAACATCAGGAAGAGACAGTTAATATTTCTGGGTGCTGTAAGCGTATTGTGACGGTTGTGCGTGCTTACGGCCATATCACGTTGAATACGCCGGTTCTCGCTCGATCACCGAAGTTAAGCAACGTTGAGCCTGGTCAGTAATTAGATGGGTGACCGCTTGAGAATACCAGGTGCTGTAAGCGTTTAGTGACGGATGTGCGTTGTGGTGCAGTGGATATAGGCTCGGAAAGAGAAATCGGTGAGCCGAGTTCGAATTTCAAATTAATTGAAACGACTGCTTTCGTTTTGTTTCTTTCACATACAGTCAGATTTAGACCCATTGAAGTGACAGAGTGTAATCCAATTTTATTTTTTTCCTCGCATGTAGTGGTGTTTAGTAATATGAATCTATTTTCTATATCTATGATGAAATTTGACCTTGAACAATATTGCGTCATCCGTGATTGCTTCAGGATTTTAACACGCCCAGACACTATTGTCTCGACTGTCGATTAGTTGTCCTACGGCCATTGTCTGAAATGAACGTAACTCCAAGGAAGTGTACGAAAATGGTAACGCTGCACGAACACACTGGCAAACCTTACAGAAAGATCGCGGACATTGTTGCTGGCTGCCTTTCAAATGTCAGTTGTGTCACCAAGGTGAAGAAACAAACTGGATCCATTAGTGCAAAACATAAATAAAAATACGGTAGGAAGAGAAAAACGGCGCCAAGAGACGACGTATACGTGATCAGAGAAAGCGTGAAAGATCCCAGAAGACATCATTCGTATTGTTTCAATTAATTTGCTCATTCCTTGGTTATGCCAAGCCTATCTTTCATGGCTAGGAGCCGCCATGAGACTTACATAGCAGAAAATCATCCACATTCCCTTTCGTATTTCATCGGCAAGAATCTGTTTCACTCAAACAGCTTCTCCACTAGAACCACTGCTCTGTAGAATAGACTCCCAAGAGGATGTTTAATCGATCACTACAATCTTAACCTGTTCAAGTCTAGAGTCAATCCTTATCTGTGGAACAGACTCTCAACAAGATGTTTCCCCGAACACTACAATCTTAGCCTCCTCAAGTCTAGAGTGAATCCTTATCTGTGGAACAGACTCCCAAGAGGATGTTTCCCCGATCACTACAATCTTAGCCTCCTCAAGTCTAGAGTCAATCCTTATCTGTGGAACCGACTCCCAAGAGGATGTTTCTCCGATCACTACTATCTTAACCTGTTCAAGTCTAGAGTCAATCCTTATCAGTGGAACCGACTCCCAAGAGGATGTTTCCCCGATCACTACAATCTTAGCCTCCTCAAGTCTAGAGTCAATCCTTATCTGTGGAACCGACTCCCAAGAGGATGTTTCCCCGATCACTACAATCTTAGCCTCCTCAAGTCTAGAGTCAATCCTTATCTGTATAACAGACTCTCAACAGGATGTTTCCCCGATCACTACTATCTTAACCTGTTCATGTCTAGAGTGAATCCTTATCTATGGAACAGACTCCCAAGAGGATGTTTCCCCGAACACTACAATCTTAGCCTCCTCAAGTCTAGAGTCAATCCTTATCTGTAGAACAGACTCTCAACAGTATGTTTACCCGATCACTACAATCTTAACCTGTTCAAGTCTAGAGTCAATCCTTATCTGTGGAACCGACTCCCAAGAGGATGTTTCCCCGATCACTACAATCTTAACCTGTTCAAGTCTAGAGTCAATCCTTATCTGTATAACAGACTCTCAACAGGATGTTTCCCCGATCACTACAATCGTAACCTGTTCAAGTCTAGAGTCAATCATTATCTGTGGAACCGACTCCCAAGAGGATGTTTCCCCGAACACTACAATCTTAACTTGGGGCGCCTCAACGTGGTGCAATGGTTTGCAAGCTATTCTCGCTAAAACATTTAGAACTGAACAGTAATTTCGATTCTCACAGAGTACTCCATACTTTCGGTCTTGTGCCACATCTAAGCTACGCTTAGAAAATCACCATACGTTTGGTTACCTCGATGTGGTGTAATGGTTAACAAGCCTGTCTTGCTAGAGTTGAAAATCACCGCTACAATCTTAATTTGTTCAAGTCTAGAGTTAACAGTTACTTTCCTTCTATCCGTATTAATCGTCCTAAAGTAACACTCTACTTTGAGTGGCTCTCGAGTTATGTAGAGAGTGAACCACTCTTAGTAAACGATTGAATAAGATTATAAGGAAGAGATTCAAACCTGACAAAATGGCGACTGGAGAAAGAAAGACAATGATACTAAGTAAAGAGAAGTGTTGAGTATTTTTTTTAATTTTTCACACGATAGTCAACTGAAAAGACCCAGATAATATATCACCAAAGTTTGCGGTAGAGTGTTAGTACTTTCTTTTTTCAATTTTAATGCGTGAGGATTTAAAGCAAGCAATGCTAGATACTTTACAATTGAAGCAGTTTTGTGAGGAAGCGTTAAGAAAATGAAAATAAAAAGATATTGTTTTCGGTTTGTTGAATTGGTTAACAGTGCTGGCAAATAAATTATTGACAGATGAATCAGAAAAGTCGCACTGAAAGTGTCGTAAACGCAATTAACTCGCTGCAGGCGTTATATTAATATGTCAATCATGTATTTTTCCTATTTAAAAGGAAGTGAATTTTTTTAAAACCCCCTTGTTGCTATTCTATAAATAATTAGCTTAAAAATAAAACTTTTTAATTTGATTTGCGAATACATCTGTTGTTTACTCGACGTCAAACTCAAACCGATTAAACAACAAATTGCAAGTCCTGAGGCGCCACGGTATGGGGTAAGGGTTAGGTATGCTATTCAGGTTGACGGTTGTTACACACCTATGAGCTCAATTCTTATTGAGTGTCCTAAACGTAATTCAACATTAAATAACCCAACAATTAGGTAACATGTCGTTAAATCCAACACCTTATTTGATTCAGGTTCAGGTAGAACATTCCGTCGTCAGCATTATCTCATATCCAAGAATTTCATCTCTTTCTTGATCGCTTGTTATTAAGTAGTAATTAGTGGGGGATCAGTTTAGTACTTCAAAACAATATAAAACTGATCCCCCACTTTATGCCCATTAGAAGCCTATTATATTCAGTCAGTCAATTAAGTGCCATACGTGATAAACACTTGAGTGATCATGTCTCGAAAAAGTTATTACTGAATGTGTTAAAGATAAAATAAACAAATGTAAAAAATGTCTGCGTAGACATTTCTCACATGTTCGGTCCATGATATCCGCAGCATCCACATTCTCGCTGCTTCCAGTTTTTTCCTTATCTTCGATGATATTGTCCAGCAATCCCTGCCGTATTGAAGAACTGACATCACATAGCAATCTAGCACTCTCATTTTTGTGGATGAATACATTTGTCGTTAATTGGTTCAGGATCAGAAACTTCCATTTTCAACAATACCTGCTCCTAATAATAATCTTTTGGGGTAAGGGTTAGGTAGGCTGGTCGAGTTGACGGTTATTACACATCTGTAAGTTCAATTCTCGTTGAGTGCCCCACACGTAATTCAACATTAAATAAGCCAACAATAGCTAACATGTCGTCAAATCCAACAACCTATTTCTACATACTGCCCAACCTATTTAAACGAAGTTGTGTAGGTTTTTCTCAGTTTTCGTTGTTATCCCTTAACCAAAATATTTAATTTCTTCTTTCCTGATTGCTTCCTTATTGATAATGGCTCGGATGACTAAATCCGCAGTCAACGTCTAGATTCAGGACGAGAAACTTCCATTTCACTAAAACCTGCCCCCAAAAAATTTGATTGGAGATGAAACAAAATTAGAGAAGAAGATGGCGTGAAATTACTTATGGCTCGTTAATTTTAATGCTTCCAAAACAAAGCTGTTATCTATTAACCATAATAGACGATCACTCCTCTACCACCACCCCATTAGCATGGATCAGGCTAGCCTCCCTGAGAGCAAAACACAACGCCTCCTTGGCTTAACACTCTCAGCGGACCTCAAGTGGAATGACTATCTTGAATCCATAGCTAAATCCGCTGCTAAGAAGGTCGGTTCACTGTGCAGGACCAGGAAGTTTTTCCCGTCTGAATCCATCCTGCACATATATAAATCTACCATCCACACGTGTATTGAATATGCTACCACATCTCGTCAAGTGCTCCTGCTATTCACCTCGGAGTTATTGATACCAACTGTGCAGCCCGGCTGCAGTCTCTCTATCACCGGCGTGACGTGGCTTCTCTCTGCCTCTTCTATAAATACTTTCACGGCTTCTGCTCCAATGAACTTAGCTCACTGGTACTCCCTAGATATGAATTTAAACGAGCTACTAGATTAGCAACTAGGTCCCACCCATTGCATCGGTATTCTCATTTGTCTATTACCCTCCTCCTGACATTTCTAATAACTAACCCCTATTTCTCATCACTTTCCCCTATGTAATCCCCTGCACAACAGTGGCAGTAAAATGCCTTACTTTGGGTGAAATGATTAAAAAAAAAAAAAAAAAAAAACTTAACTTACCAGAAAGTGAGCCACTCACTTCATTTCACGACTATGGAATGAGACATGCAGAATCCAGTTATGAAACTGCAACGGAATGTGGCTGACGTTGTTATTATTTTGAGTGGCGCCTTCTGTAGCTTGTCCGTTGTGCGTAGCCCTCTTCATATGGTGATTCAACTGTAGAGATCAATTGTAATCGTCATCCGCTTGCTCCATCGTTGGGGTTGTTTGCACTTAGTCTATTCTGCGGGGTTTGTGAGTTGAAGAACTCAATTAAAGTTACTCGTAGTTTGAAACTTGAAGAAGTCAATTTTGGGCATGCATTTTGACACAGATCAAAGTTTCGGCCCAAATCAGAATTTCAGCCAGTATTGGTCTTTTAGTCGAAATTGGACTTATAGCCCGAATCAGAGATAAGGTGAGGCTTTGAAATTCCATTGAGTGAATTGAGGAATTCAAATGTATTTCTTCAAGGTTATCATTGATGTTTTCTAAGCTGAACCAGAGATCCCTTGGGTTTTGGGCCGAAGGGCCAATTTGCCCTTAGGAGAAGCTAAATATTAAATATAATAACTAGCTAGAAGCTGGATTCTAAATATATTAAGCTTGTTCTAAATATAATAACAAACAATGTCTCATAGTAACATAACCATAGAGTATTAAAAAAAAATAGCAATATTAAATCGATTTTACAATTGCTTTTTCTACATAAACTATCGAACACTTTCTTTCTCATTATTCAAGATAAGCCCCGTAAACAATTAGGGTCGTAAGAAAAACACTTGTAATGCAATCGTAGTAGCAATGGTGTTACCTGGGCAATAGAGACTAATAGTGCCCAGTCCTTTCTGTGTTGATTGAATTCAGGGTATCCTAATTTAGTTTCAAGAAAAAAAAACTACTGTAAATAAAAGTTAAACCAGTTTACTGAGAATAGAATGTATAGAAAGTGCTTTAATCGCTAGACAATCAACAGTTAACTACGCTTTCTAGGTTCTTACAACGTTTCAGCATTCGTGGCAATAAAAAACAGTATATGATGCGAATATGAAAGTATTTTTTACGATTGCATTCTACAGAGAAAAGCTTCTTCCTCAATATTAACAGAAATAAATTACTTTTGATTCACCATTATGATTTCTACGATTTCTCGTCTAATCCCAAAGAACAATCTGACATCTTGATGCATAATGTTTTAAGATTAAAGTGGCAGGCCTACGTGTACGCGGTATCATATCGGTGTTGATTTGGCTGTAATGCAACTGTTTTTCATGACGCGTGATTACGTAAACACGAGGATACTCCTGCAGTCAAAAGATTATTATACTCCCTACATTAATAAAGACCGTTGTATACATATATCTAAAGTTATTTATAAATGGAACTTTGTCTGTGTGTGTGTGTGTCTGTGTGTGTCTGTGTGTCCGTTACCTATAGACTCCGAAACGGCGAAACCGATTTTCTTGAAAATTTACACAGTTGTACTATAAGCGTCTGCGAGTGTTCTTAGCTCGGTTTTGTGTCGAGGTAACTCCGGTAAATATCGAAAATCGATAATCGTAAAAATCGGGTTATAGCAGGAGTGGTCTGGTTTTAATCAAATTTGATACACTCCCAGACAAATACATAAGAAACGACATTCAGAAGTTTCAAGGTTGCAGTTCTTACAATAGTGCAGAATTTCGATAATATATATATATATATATATATATATATATAAAAGGCAAGATGTTTGTGTGTGTGTGTGTGTGTGTGTGTGTCTGTCTGTCTGTCTGTCTGTTTATCTGCCTGTATGTCTGTATTTTTTCAGCCCTTGTATTTTAGTTTTTGCTTCGGGTTTGGCTCTAAGTAGGTATAATTGTAGTTCTTAGTCTCAGCCATAATACCATTTACTCAGAGGACTTATTTAGCCTTCAAAATTCAGTTTACGATGAAAAAAACTTATTTGATATCGATAGCAGGAAATCAAAATTTGACTTACATCCATTCATTTTTCTTTCAGTCTACGGTTTTGCATTACCTGGAAACAACTATTGCTTTTTAGTCTTTCGTGCCAACGTCCAAAGAGTCTGAGCTCCAGGACCATGGATTAGTTTTAAGGCTTTCTTTACACCCGCATAACGCCGGGCTATGCTAGTCAAAATATAAAGACCTGGAAATTGAAAAAATATTACCAGTGATAGTAGGTGCGCTTGGAATGACAAAAATTGAAACAAAACAATAAATTGAAAATAACCCTGGAAAACACAGCTTAAGAGATATACAAAAAATGTTTTGTCAAGTACAGCCCACACACTAAGGAGAACTTTGTCTATGTAACGCTAGGGATGTTAGAGGAGATAGAAAAAACATGAAATGGAGCCATATCTTCATGCCACGACCTGCCGTAGGTCTTTCCACAGACTTGGTAGGTAGTGTGGCCATATTAGAAATCAAATTGTGATGGAAATGAAATAATAATAATAATAATAATAATAATGTGGAAATTGAAAACAAGAGTTGTACCAGTGATAGTAGGTGCACTTGGAATGATAAAAAATGGAACAAAACAACACATTGAAAGAATCCCTGGAAACCCCAGCTTAAGAGATATACAAAAAATTGTCTTATTAAGTACAGCCCACACACTAAGGAAAACGTTATCTATGTAATGCTGGGGATGATAGGGAAGATAGAAAAACATGAAATGGAGTCATAACAACACGCCACTACCT
The DNA here is from genome assembly GCA_037127315.1 of Ascarosepion bandense. Lineage (NCBI taxonomy): Eukaryota > Metazoa > Mollusca > Cephalopoda > Sepiida > Sepiidae > Ascarosepion > Ascarosepion bandense. The sequence continues at coordinate 3,356,786 of JBBBDQ010000934.1, forward strand.
GCCTTAGGTCTCCCCGCAGACTTGGTTGGTAGTGAGACCAAAGCAGAAATCGAAATATGATGAAAAATGACATAATAATAATAATGGAAAATATGTAAACAAACACTAGTATGATAATCACTTAGCACTGATTGCAGAAATAGATGTCATCATTCTATGGGATTACACATCTACATAGACAGAAAATTTTAAGAAAAATTGGCCAGACATTGTCGTTAAGGGCCAGAAAAAAACTTGCCTATTAATTGATATGGCTTGTCCAGCGGATTGTAACATAGCAACCAAGGAATTCGAAAAACTGTCAAAATATACCTGTAAATTAAAATAGAAAAAATGTGGAAATTGAAAACAAGAATCGTGCCAGTGAGAGTAGGTGCACTTGGAATGATAAAAAATGGAACAAAACAACACATTGAAAGAATCCCTGGAAACCCCAGCTTAAGAGATATACAAAAAATTGTCTTGTTAAGCACAGCCCACACAATAAGGAGAACTTTGTCGATGTAACGCTAGAGATGTTAGAGGAGATAGAAAAAACATGAAATCGAGCCATAACAACACATCACGACCTACCTTAAGTCTTCCCGCAGACTTGGTAGGTAGTGCGACCATAGCAGAAATCTAAATATGATGAAAAATGACAAAATAATATTAATAATAATAATAATAATAATAATAATTATTATTATTATTATTATTATTATAAAATATTAATATAGACTCATTCATATTATACACTGCTGGTATAGTAACACTAGGTCTCTACACATTTTCTCAAAAGGTACTCCTTATTTACTGATCCCTAATGAGGATTGATGTCACAAAGAAAGAAAGAAAGAAAAAGAAAAATGCAGTGAAAGAAATTAAGATGAAGGGGAAAATAAAGAAATAAAACTAAAAAGAAAGAAAGAAAGAAAGAAGCAATTAAAGAAATTATGATAAATGAGGGAATAAGAAAGAAAGAAAGAAAGAAAGAAAGAAAGAAAGAAAGAAAGAAAGAAGCAATGAAAGAAATTATGATGAGGGAATAAGAAAGAAAGAAAGAAAGAAAGAAGGAAAGAAAGAAAGAAAGAAAGAAGCAATGACAGAAATTATGATGAATGAGGGAAGTAGAAAGAAAGAAAGAAAGAAAGAAAGAAAGAAGCAATTAAAGAAATTATGATAAATGAGGGAATAAGAAAGAAAGAAAGAAAGAAAGAAAAAACCAATTAAAGAAATTATGATAAATGAGGGAATAAGAAAGAAAGAAAGAAAGAAAGAAAGAAAAAACCAATTAAAGAAATTATGATAAATGAGGGAATAAGAAAGAAAGAAACAAAGAAAGAAGGAAAGAAAGAAGCAATTAAAGAAATTATGAAAATGAGGGAATAAGAAAGAAAGAAAGAAAGAAACAAAGAAATTATGATAAATGAGGGAATAAGAAAGAAAGAAAGAAAGAAAGAAAGAAAGAAAAAGCAATGAAAGAAATTATGAAAATGAGGGAATAAGAAAGAAAGAAAGAAAGAAAGAAAGAAAGAAATTATGATAAATGAGGGAAAAAGAAAGAAAAAAAGAAAGAAAGAAAGAAAAAAGAAAGAAAGCAAAAACAGATACCTAATAATTGCTCTTGAAGATAACTTTCGTGATTTTTTTATTCTTAAATGTATTTGATGATGTTAATTAGTTCTTCCGAGTGTTTCCGAAATAGAACTTTCGTCAAATGCAACAAAAAATACTCTTTAAATCCAATAACTGGCTTCCTTTCTGTTCAAATTTGCGTTGAACGGTTAATCATGAAACTGACGATATAATTGTACAAAATTCAGGAGAAGGTTTACAATCATTTCATTCAATGGCTTTAATTTAAAAAGTAAAACTAGTTAGTAAAACTATATTAAAATTAAAATGCTTTAAAATCTTTCAGAAGAACCAATCCAGTTTTAATGGAAATGTGAAAAGCATAAAGAAATTCAAATCCAGACATTTATATAAACTTGGTTTTCGAATATTAAGTGTTTAAAGTGAGATTTTCATTTGGAAGTCAGTATTCGAGCCGTTTTAAAAGACATAATTTCTAATTAAGGCTAAAATTCTTCTTGCTTAAGTTTGTTCATCATGAACGCGTAGTAATCTCACTGAAGTAAACACATCTCAAGATAGTTTGAATAACGTTTAAAAGGATTGGGAAATTAGTGCCAATTTTACATAATTTGATAAAAACCATTCCCTAGTTCTCAATTAGGAGAAAATGCCCCCTCGCTCGTGGGTAATGTTCACACAGAAATATTCATCTCTTTTAGTTTTGTTCTGGTTTATTTTATAGATTAACCATATCAGGTTATTTAAGGCCAAATTACGTATCGAGAAAATAGCTAAAATCTCCTCTTCTATGTGCAATTGAAGAACTTTTCAAGTTGACTCTTTGTTTCCCTTACTATTTTGCATATCACTAATATAAACATGTTACGGAAATTAACGAATTTTAACGAAACTTGGTTATAAGCAACCGACAATTTATGATGAATTACAAATATCACTAATAGTATAAACCAGTCAACTTAAAAAGACAGAATGTAGTTATAAAATACCTCAAAAGAAAATAAGCCATCTATTGTACATGGATGACTTAAAGCTCCCTCGCTCGTGGGTAATGTTCACACAGAAATACTAAAATCTCTTTTAGTTTTGTTATGATTTGTTTTCTGGATTATTAACTATATCAGGTTATTTAAGGCCAAATTATCTCATTTTAATAACCAATAATTAGGCAAGCAAATGCCAAATTATCTCATTTTAATGACCAATAATTATGCAAGCAAAGGCCAAATTATCTCATTTTAATGACCAATAATTAGGCAAGCAAAGGCCAAATTATCTCATTTTAATAACCAACAGTTAGGCAAGCAAAGGCCAAATTATCTCATTTTAATAACCAATAGTGAAGCAGGCAAAGGCTAAATTATCTCATGTTAATAAACAATACACAGGCAGGCAAAGGCTTTGCATGAAAATAAAAAAGTATAACTATTTTTGGTTTGCACGGGTGTCTAAATGTTTGGTTTGGGCAGTTGTGAGAAAGATAGACATAGCTTTGGTTTGTACAGGAGACAGAAATGTAGGACCTTTTTGGTAGACGTGGGTTTGATTTGCATGAATAGAGTAAATATAGGTTTGATTTGCACGACGGTCAAAAACGTTAGCATGCGTTGGTTTGTATGGGAGTAAAAGATATATTACATAGGTATGGTTTGCACGGGTGTCAAAATGTTTGACTTGCGGGAGTGTAATAAAAGGCAGATATGGCTTTGATTTTCATTAGAAACAAAAAGGTAGCCATTTGTTTGGGTTGCGTGATAGCCAAAACAGTAAGCATAGGTTGGGTTTGCACGAGAAACAAAAAAAGGTAGAGTTTTGGTTTTAAAAATCGATATATGATGATTTTCTAAGCCCAGCTTTGATGTGGCACAGAACTGAATGTAGGGGGCGCTCCCATTGAAGATCGCATTCACTACTCAGTGGTAATTGTCCTTGAGGGACAAGCGTTCTAACCATTACACCACGTCGAGGTACCTCCTAAAGGTTGACATGTTTTCTTTACAAATATCTTAAGCTCCAAATTCTACCATGACCTCTACATGCATTTGGCTTACGGCCGTATCACTTTCAAACACATCTCGTACGTATCACCAGAGTTAAGCAACGTCTAACCTGATCAGTGATCACTTATGGATACTATATACTGTAAGCTTGGATGTGAGGCTGGTTTAATGGATTTGGAAATCGGAGAGCCGAGTTCTAATTCCAGTCGGATTTGTTATATTTACTTACGTGCAAATACAATTTAGTATGGAACCGCTTTATCTTGAAGCCGTAAGGAAATAGTTAAGGCTTATTTGATTCGGCCTTGTGTCATACATAACCGAACGCCTTACAGCTTAAAGGTTTTATCGAGAATTATCATCAAAATTATTAGGTTATTTTCAAAATTATCAGAAGAAGGTTTTCATCATAAGGTTGGTAGCAGGCTGGAATGTGTGAATATCACTCCGAGCAATGCGGTAACGCCACTGATGTGCAGGGGGTTGCATAAGAGTAAAAAGATTAGAAGACTACATAAGAGTAAAAAGATTAGATAGGTGGAGAGTGAAGAGAAAGACGAAGCAGTTAGAAAGGAGCACGAGAAGGATGGGAATGACGTCCCTTGGGGGAATACATTCGATCTACCAGTTGGTGACAGTGCCTCTGAAATTTCTTCCTGGGTGAAAGCTGGGATTGATGCCTTCATACCTATCAAGAAGTTTCGTCTCAAACCTCATTCCTTCCCTTGGTTCTCTCCTGCATGTTCGGCCATTGCCCACAGGAACCACTACCTCCAACTATTTCGGAGACATGCATCTGACCACAATAGGCGCCTATTAGTGTAGAATAGTGGAATTATAAAAATGCTAAAATAGAAATTTATTAAAAGGAAAGAATAAGAAATCGTAGCAGTTAATGTTCAATGAGAAAGTTAAGGGTATCAAGAAATGTTCATAGTAGTAATTTGCTGGGGAGAGTTAATTCGTATATAGGTATGTATGTATTAGCGTTTTTTGTGTTTTTGGATGGAGAAGAAGAAGTAAAAGGAATTAGCGCACGAGAAAGAAGGTGAAAGAGGACAAATGTTCCTGTTCAGACTTGAAGCTTCTTCCGTTATATTTTAGTTTGTCGTCTCTGCTGCTTCCATCCCTGACTCTCTGACTGACACTGATCGAAATTCTTTATAGTAATTTAGATGTTTTTTCGCACTTGATTGCTAAGTCCGTTTTGGTCTTGCAATTCGCTTCCATTGGTCAGAATATCAATCTAACATCTACTTACGAAATCCGGTTTCGACTTTTTCTTTAAGCACATGGTCAATCTTTTTTTTTATTTGGAAAAACCAGAATTTCACACGTCATTGTGAAGTTTTTAATTAATTCTTTATTTCTTATCCCACAATCTCCACTGCCCTGCCAAGGGTTATAGTATAACTTGTGTCAGTAAATGATTGTTATTTTCAAATACAAAATTCTTGGAATCTTAGAAACAATGCTTCTAAAGCTAAGTTCGTAGTCTTCAACAAGCAAATTGTACCAGGTAAATCAATAAAATTTGTCCAAGCTTTTACCTACTTAGGCAGCGAAATCAGCTTTGCTGTAAAGAATGTGAAAATTCGCCTAGCTAAAGCCGAGGCCGCCTAAAACAAAATGGATGAAATCTGGATAGCTGATCTACCAGTCAACCTCAAACGGAGGTTGACTGGTAGATCTAATGAAAGGGATGTGAAAATTCGCATATCTAGGGCATGGGCCGACTTAGATAAAATAGATATAATCCAGATATCTGATTCACCAGACAACCTCACGGGAGAATCTTGCGAGGCACTGTAGAGGTTGTGTAAAAATATGATGTCCTTGCTTGGACAATTACTAAAACAGTGTTTAAGTAGTCCAGAAAACACCTAAATTGATCATCTATGTTATAACAAAGAATGCAACCGTAATGACGTTCCCACCTTGATGCAGAACCGTGATGTTTGGCGCTATAAAATCATTAATACCCGAGCTAGCTCACCCGAATACTCACAGATGAATGCATCCCGTAACTCATTTATATGTGAGGCACTAGAAGCAACGGGAACATTTAGGGGAGACAGTTTATACTTGTTAAAAATAAATACTTTTACAATCTATTGACCTACATTTTGTTAGGCATGTCAAATAATTCAATGAGTGATTAGCTAAAAATTAAAGTAATAATGGTTAATTAATTGTTGTAATTATATGCGTCATTGTTAGGAAATTGGGGAATTTTAATTGGGGCGCCTAATTCTTCAGTGCCGAAGGAAAATAAATATTGTGAAATCTAGCAAAGAAAGAAAAATGAAAGAGTTGAAAGAAGAAATAAGAGAAAGGAATGTGAAGAAAGAAAATAGAAAAAAAATTTGAAAGAAAGAAAATGTATGAAAGAAATTCAGATATACGTAAAGAAAGAAAGACAGAAAAAAAGAAAAACAAAAGCTAAAGAAAGAAAAAGAAAAAAGAATAAAAACAAAAAAAGAACAATGAAAGAATTTAAAAAAACGAAAGAAAGAAAGAAAGAAAGAAAGAATGGAGAAAATAAAGTAAAAAATAAAAACGAACGAAAGAAAGAAAGAAAGAAAGAAAGAAAGAAAGAAAAAGAAAGAACAAACGAAAATACAATAAAAAATTAAGATAAGCGCGGAAAAATAAAAGAAAGCAAAAGAACTTGAAGAAAGAAAGAAAGAAAAACATAGACTGAATGAACGAAAGAAAGAAAGAATGAAATTGCAATGAATGGAATTAAGCTAAACGAGAGAAAAGAAAGAAAGAAGAAAAAAAGAAAAAACAAGAAAGAAATAAAATGAAAGAAAAAAGAAAAAGAAAGAAAAGTAAAGAAATAAAAACGAAAGAAAGAAATGGTAAGGATAGAAAAAATGAAAACAAAAGAAAGGAAAGCAAGAAAAGAAAGAAAGAAAGAAAGAAAGAGAGAAAGAAAGAAAGAGAGAAAGGAAAAAGCAATGAAAGAAATTCTGATAAATGAGGGAATAAGAAAGAAAGAAAGAAAGAAAGAAAGAAAGAAAGAAAAAGCAATTAAAGAAATTATGATAAACGAGGGAATAAGAAAGAAAGAAAGAAAGAAAGAAAGAAAGAAAGAAGGAAAAGGCAATTAAATCAATTATGATAAATAAGGGAATAAGAAAGAAAGAAAGAAAGAAACGAAAATACTATAAAAGAAATTAAGATAAACGCGGTAAAATCAAAAGAAAGAAAAAGAAAGAAAGAAAATGCCGGTAGAAAGAAAGGAAGAGAGAAAGAAACTGAGAAAGAGAAAAGTCTCTTCCCCCTCCCACCATCAAAAGAAGGAACATCAAAGCAATTGACAGACAATGTTATTCGAAGACACTGAGATTCCGATTTAAATAATTTCTTCTTCACTTTAATTTACATTTCTATGACGGTCAAAATCTTATTTTATATGCCCTGTCTATTCAGTACATGGGCAATTATGCCTCTCCACAACATCCATACCCTTGTCGCTGTTAATAACTTTTACCCCTTTATTATCCACACCCCTAGTTCCCTATCGGCCACATCAGCTATGTTGCCGGCTGACACGCTCTGTCTATTTTGCCGTCGACATATCCCGTGCGTGTTAATTTCTCCAAACCACTATATTGAATCCATAGCAAAATCTACTGCTAAGAAGATTGGGTCACTATGTCGATCCAGGATGTTTTTTCCACCTGAATCCATCCTGCATATATACAAGTCAACCATCCGTCCGTGCATGGAGTACTGCTGCCATTTATGGTCAGGTGCCCCTGCCGTTCTCCTCAGTGTTCTTGACAAGCTCCAAAGGAGAGTCTGTAATGTGATAGGTACTGATCTGGCGGCTCGACTGCAGCCACTTCCCCATCGTCGAAATGTGGCCTCCCTCTGTCTCTTCTATAAATACTTTCATGGTTTCTGCTCGGATGAGCTTAAGTCACTGATGCCTCCTCAACAGATGTTTACCCGTGCAACCAGACTGGCAACTGGGTCCCACCCATTCACAGTCAGGTTAGCCACATGCAGACGACAATTCTACTCCTGCAGCTTCCTCTCTCGCACTTCCCGCCTGTGGAACTCACTCCCGTATTCTTGCTTTCCTGACGGCTACAACCTCCAGAAATTTAAATGCAAAGTTAATACTCATCTACTAACCACTGGCCTCTAGCACTCTCCCTTCCCCAGTATAACCTTCCCTTTCTCTCCTCCTATGTATCTGTCATCGCACCTGCTTTCTCGGCTTTCTATTGTTCCTTTCTAACTAGTTTGTACTCCTCACTCTTTTGTAATTAATCTTTTTACATTTATGTAAACCCCTGCACATCAGTGGCGTTTCCGCCTTGCTCGGGGTGAAATGATTAAAAAAAAAAGCCATCCTTCTTCATTATGGTGATTTTCTAAGCTTAGCTTAGATGTAACACAAGAGGATCGAATTTACTATTCAGTAGCTGATCTAGAGAGACAAGCTTTCTAACCATTACACAACGTCGAAGTAGCCAGTGATTTGCTAAGCATAGCATAAATGTGGTACAAGGCTGTAAATATGGAGCTCCGAGTGAGGATTGAACTCACTATTAAGTTATAAGTGATCTAGCAAGACAAGCTTGCTAATCATTATAACACGTCGGGAGGCCTAGTGGTTTACTAAGAATACCTCAGAGGTAGCACAAGGCCCAAAATGTGGAGCACCCACAGCCGGCTATTTAAAACTATCTTGCCATTAATGTTTCTCGTGAGTTTCTAAGATCCAATTTCAGTTTTCCAACGTTGGTTATTCGGTACAAGATCGGCAGGGTTAGGGTTAGGGTTAGGGTTAGGGTTTATGCTTTATAGTAAAGGACAATATAAGGAATTCGGATATTGGATGAGAACAGTCCGCTCACTCAATGGGAATTTTTAATTCGGGCTTCTATTGCGACGCAAGTTAATTCCGGGCCTCAATTGGAAGTCATATACAGGAGGGGGAAAATGTCGCTATATAATTTTAAGGCATGATAAAGGACTAGAAATAAACTGCACGACGACCGAATGCATGGTCATCAGTAAAAAAGAGCGGCCCAAAATGCCAAATACAGGTCAGGGATACCAGAATCAAGCAGGTACAAAAATTTAAATACCTGGGAAGCGTTATAACAGAAAACGGAAAGTGCGACACAGAGATCCGAAGGCGAATTGGCATGGCGAAGGAAGCATTCCAGAAGTTGAGTAAAGTATTAAGAAACAGAACAATTTCGCTAGAAACGAGAAAGAGAGTACTGGATTGCTACGTGATGTCCGTCCTTCAATATGGCAGTGAATGCTGGACAATACCATCAAAGATGAAGGAAAAACTTGAAGCAACTGAAATGTCGTTCTACAGAAACATACTGGATATAAAGTGGGGGATCAATTACATATTACAATCAATATATAAACTGATCCCTCACTTTGTGACCACAGCAGTTTCTATATATTTATGTTCCTGAGATCCAAAAGCACAAGGATGCATTCCAGGAGCTGAGTAAAACATTAAGAAACAGGACAATTTCGCTAGAAACAAAGAAGAGAGTACTGGATTGCTACGTGCTGTCCATCCTTCAATATGGCAGTGAATGCTGGACAATACCATCAAAGATGAAGGAAAAACTTGAAGCAACTGAAATGTGGTTCTACAGAAGGATGCTGTGAATATCATGGATCGAGCATGTGAGCAATGATGAGGTCTTGGAAATGATGGAAACAAAAAGGAAATTAATACTGAGCATCTGGAAGAGACAGTTGAAGTTCTTGGGACATGCAATGAGGAAGGAGGGCTTGGAGAATCTAATACTAACAGGCCAGATAGAGGGAAAAAGAGACAGGGAAAAGCAACGGATAACATATTTGAAGGACCTAATCAGGTGGATGACGAAACGAGGATTGCATAGCGTAACAGGAGAAGGCGTGCTCAGAGCCACCAGGGATAGGGAAACATGGAAGGCCATGATCGCCTATGGCCTGAAGGAACAAGGCGCATAGAAGAAGAGATATGTATCGGCAAAAGTGGTCTTATAACAGAGACGGAACGTTTGTAAATATAAAAGATGAATCTGTGGTCAACACGAAGTCGCCACAGTGTGTTTATTGTTAAAACACGATCTTCTGCAATAAGCGTTTACAATTATATATGTTACGGAAATTAACGAATTTTAACGAAAATTGGTTATAAACCACCGACAATTTGAAATGAAATGTTTGAACATTATTTTTTATTGATACTCGTATTTAAGTAGATATTCTGTTTCTGTTTTTAATTAAACAGTTTTATATGTTTATATCTACCGGTCTGATTATTTACGATAAATTGTTATTACGAAAATGTGTGCCATTCGGCAGGATTCAAACCTGCGACCCCTATTTACATAGGGGAAGCTACCATTTGGTCTGGCAACGTCTTAGACCTCTCGACCACGAATAGCCTCCAATCAAAATGAGGTTTTTATCAAGCCTATATAACACAATTTTCGATTCATTTTCGATACTCGTATTTAAGTAGTTATTCTGTTTTTTTTTAATTAAACAGTATTATATATTTATATCTATATCGATATATATATCGATATATATATCGATAAAAGATAATGTTTAAACAATTCATTCCAATTATATATGTATACATATATATATATATATATCCAAGGGAATAAGGAACGAAGAAAATATTAACAACGTTCAAAACGTTAATTTTAAACAGTGCTCAATATAAAAATAGAATTATGAATATTTATTATAAATTACAGTTTAGATTTAAAATCAGTCTTAAGGACCAACTTTTGAAAGTACTCCTGTTTGTTTGGGATAGAAAGATTTTTCAGCAAAATGTCGAAATTCACTTTATCCATATTCAAATTTATATTAATGGCAAAAGTGATCAATATAAAAGCAGATTATCCAAGTGAATAAGGAACGAAGAAAATATTAACAACGTTCAAAACATTAATTTAAAACAGTGCTCAATATAAAAATAGAGCTATGAATATTTATTATAAATTATAGTTTAGAGCATGTACAAATTATCACAAAGTGTACATTTTGTTTCCACATTGGAAGGACAATGTCTCATCAGGTAGCGTGAAGAAAGATGGAAAATTCTTGACCTTATATTGGCGAATTATGTGTAAGATACAAGCGGAATAGAAAATGGGAAATCAGAGTTGGAAGTTAGAATTTGACCAAAAGAAGGAAAAAGGAAAGGGAGATTAATGGACGAGTTGAAAATTTTAGAGACAGATTTAACGGTAGAAGATAAGGTCTGGTCCTTTAGGCTGTAAAGGACCAGACCTTATCTTCTACCGTTAAATCTGTCTCTAAAATTTTCAACTCGTCCATTAATCTCCCTTTCCTTTCTCTAAAGGACCATACCTTATGGCTTTCGGTTTAACAAAGAGAAAAGAAGGAAATGTGTGTGGGAGGGAGTAGGAGAGGATCGGCTAAAAAGCGATAGGAGTTGGTAGTGAATAAACATATCTGTATTAGTGAAGTATACGGCGTCAAATATTTTTGTATTTAAATTTACTTTTTATCTTTGATATATTTTTATATATAAACTCAATTTAAAATTTAGCAAATTTCTTTTTTATATAAAACTTTAATTATATATATATATATATATATATATATATATATATATATATATATATATATATGTCTGATGAGCCGCGATAATAACATCAAAGTGGTGAAATATGTATTATCCAAAGTAATAATCGAAAATCCTTTATAAATTACATTACTCTGTTAAATTAAATAAATGAATTTAACATTGCGTTCTCTTGAGTTCGTCTCTTTTGGAATTTACCTGGATTACATACCAAGTGTACTATGTTATATATATATATATATGATAATATATATATACATATATGATAAAATGAATAGGAAAGAATATTAATAAAAAAAGTTTTGAATTTAAAAATGTACTTTTTTTTAACTGTATTTGTTTATTTTTATTATTGTATTTATTGATAAAATGTATGGTATATTCATGGATAAAGTTCGACAATATCAGACATAGAGCGCATGTAAGCATAAAATCGGATACTTGGGTCAACATAAAGCGTTGGCTTTTAACTATTTCAACGGTAAAAAAGTGGGACCTAGATGCCAACCGGGTAACCCGCTTAAATTCACGTGGTCAGGTTATCAGAGAAAAAGATCCTGAGAGCAGTTGTCATGAAAATATTTGTAGAAAAGACAGAGGGAAGCCATGCTCTGTCGGTGAGAAAGTGACTGAAATTGAGTCAGGATCGATTGATTTGAAGATCCTTCTTTGGATTTTGTCGAGAACCTCGAGATGAAGCACACAGCCAGAACGGCGACAGTATTCAATGAAAGGATGAATGGTAGATTTTATAAATGCGCAACATGAAATTCTGACGAGAAAAATTTACTAGCACGACACAGAGCCCCAAACTATGTAGTTCTACATGGGAGACATTTTAGCTATGATTTTTGGCAAATTAAGATCACTGTTAAACTTTTTCGAATAAGTTGGCTTCAATTTTCATTGTGTACGCTATATTCTTTGCCGTAATAATATATTGAGCCCTGCTCATTAAATGAAGATGTTTCCGTTAAAAACGACGTGATCACGACAATAAGGTTTTTTTTATTTTATTTTACTCTCCAATGAATTTATTAATCATGTTTGCTTAGATTATAAGATGTTAAATTTATTACTTTTTTTCTGGTCTTCTGGTATTTTCAGTTTGTAGAAAATATTGTTTTCCTTTATGTCAACCACATGGGAATGTTATATTAAATAAAGCAAATCTCGCTGAATAACAGACACGACATTCATTGGCACTTTGAACAGGCTCTCGTCTTACAAATTTATTCCTTGTTCAAAAGAATTCTCTAAAGATTTGTGGGTTTCTGAATGCCTGCACACACGTGCGCGCGCGCACACACACACGCGCATGTAAAAAGAAACACACAAGCACACATGCACAAAGAAACACACAAGCACACATACAAGGACACACACACACAAAGAAATAATAAATAAATTACAAAATCTACGAAGACACAAAAACGATTGATGATTTCGTTTTCAAATGATACGGCATCATTCATAATAATAATAATAATAATAATAATAATAATAATAATAATAATAATAATTCATAATAATAATAATAATAACTGACATATATATATATATATATATATATATATATATATATGACTATAGTATTTACGCTCTCACACCCTGATTGAGCACTCTGGAAGAGTGGGAGACTTTGTAAACAGTAGCTACTCCAGCATTTACGCACCGCTCATTCGATAATGAATTGGAGCACCCTAGCTATTGGGCGTGTTTATACGCGCTAAAAAGTCTGCCTTCTTCTACTGGACAGTCATGGCCTAGGGGTAGAATCGCCGACTGACGCCTAATTCGGTTCTGTTTCAATCCTGGGTTAGGAAGCGACCGGCGTCTAAGCCGTACTGATGACGGCGAAACAAATCTGTCTACGGATGACTATATATATATATATATATATATATATATATATATAATTTATTACGAGTTATTACGTGACTTATATATTTGTGTTGAAATGAATGCACACACACACACACACATATATATATATATATATATATATATATAATATATATATATATATATATATATATATATATATATATATTATTAAAATACTTTAATGCAAACGGAAAAGTAGGAAGGTAAATCCCAAAAACCTGACCCTAATTAACATTAAATTTTAATATTAAAAAATGATACAGGAGGAGAGCTCAATGTAATTAAAATTAGAGCTAATATAAAATAAAATCAATTTTCAATATTCAAAATTGATGAATGAAAATTTCAACATGAAATCACTAAGAGAGATTTCACGTAACATCAGCAACGGTACATATTCCAAAATGAGAATAAAAATAAAAATAAAAAGGGAAATAAAAATAAATAAAAAACGAATAAAAAATAAAAAAATGACGGTTATGATTTGAGAAATTTACGTCACAAAAATTTTTGGAAGCAAATCAGTCTATTTTTAGATTTTAACTGTTAGAGTTGTAAGTGAGGAAATGGAAAATTTGGCTTGTGTATCTTTACAATTTGGCTTGTGTATCTTTACAATTTGGCTTGTCTATCTTTACAATTTGGCTTTTCTATCTTTACAATTTGGCTTTTCTATCTTTACAATTTGGCTTGTCTATCTTTACAATTTTGCTTGTCTATCTTTAGAATTTGGCTTGTCTATCTTTAGAATTTGGCTTGTCTATCTTTACAATTTGGCTTGTCTATCTTTAGAATTTGGCTTGTCTATCTTTACAATTTGGCTTGTCTATCTTTACAATTTGGCTTGTCTATCTTTACAAAGGAAAAGGTGTTAAAGAAATGGGGAGTAATGTTAAATTGAGAATTAGGTTCATGTTGAAATGTTCATTCAACAATTTTGAATATTGAAAATTTATTTTATTTTATATATATATATATATAAAATAAATTTTCAATATTTTTTGCTCTACTATTGTATCTTTTCTTTCGTACTTTGTATTGAGCACTTTTTCTTGTGTTTGGTTCCGTTTGGGGTTTTTTCTTTACTGCGGAGTATTGAATGTTCCGCGGGTTTCTTTTTTTTCTCCCCATTTATCCGACGTCTTAGTACACCGGATTGTAACGGATTTAGGTTCTGTTTGTTAATGGTTTTTTCGGAGGTTTATTTTAGTATAAATTTACGGCCTGCATACTTACAGAGTCTATTTAGTTATTATATATATATATATATATATATATATATATATATATATATATATATCCAAGTGAATAAATTACGAAGAAAATATTAACAACGTTCAAAACATTAATCTAAAACAGTGCTCAATAAAGACATAGAGCTATGAATATTTTGTATAAATTATAGTTTAAAACATGTACAAATTACAATTTACTACGAAAGTGTACATTTTATTTCGACATTGAAAGAACTGTCTCCGAGTCATTGTCCTTTTGTAGTAAATTGTAATTTTTACATGTTCTAAACTAAATTTACAGTATATATATATATGAGGGTCGAGCAAAGATATTCTTGGAAATATATCCTCTGTATTATAATAAAGACCGCTGTATCTTTTTGTGTGTACACACACACACACACACACGCACACACACATATATATATATATATATATATATATATAGGAAAAACTACTAAAACGTTGTAAGTTTAAAAATGTATTCTTTTACAGTATTTATTTATTTCTATTATTATATATACATATTTGATATTTCAGACCGGCCTCGGCCTTTCATCAGAAACAAAAAATATATAGTATGACCCGTATATAAGAGACTCATATATAAGAGAAACCCGAATATAAGAGATATTTTCTATGGACCCAAATTAGAGCCTGTGGTAATGTATATAAAATAGACCAAGCCCGGATATAAGAGAACTTTTATCCGGTCCCGACAACTGTCTTATATCCGGGTTACACTATATATATATATATACATGTGTGTGTGTGTGTGTGTGTGTGTGTGTGTGTGTGTGTGTGTGTGTGTGTAATCGTCGCAAATATTTTGCCGTTATTTTTGGCGGCAGGGGTATACTCGTATATAATAAGACTGAATTAAAGATATTTTTTGAAAATTGTGTAATATACAATATTGGCATTGTTTGAAGATCTTAGCCCGTGTTCGAGGCATAATGGTCAGTGTGTCCTTAAGCTTACTTCATAACCCGTAAACTGTGGTCATTCTCAATTGATATTGAATCGGAGATCAGCACCAGCCATCGATTGATTATTTCAACTTGCCCAATGATACAGACATCATTCATATTAATAATAAATGACTGACACACACACATACAAATATATATATATATATAGGGTGGATCACAGATATTTTTTAGGAAATACATTAAAATTCTTTGAAGATCTTAGCTCGTGTTAGCATGGAATCATCTCTTAATTGTTGTTCCTAGGTCTACCTTGATCGGAGTGGTAGAACCCGTTAGGGCCTCAGCTATGCGAAAATAGTTAACACCCAAAGTGAGGTCAAAATACTATGAAAGTGAAAATATAGACTTTTATCGAAAAATATACATTTTTCTAAGAAAAAAAAATATTGCCATGAAACATTTTTAAAGGAAAAAAATATTATCAGCAATAAATGTTTGAATACAAAACTATGAGACATCTTCAATTTTCTAAAATAAAATTCATAAATTCATAAAAAAAGTTTCATCAAAATCTGACTAAATCAACCTTCTCACAATAACTAAACATTAAAAATACATTAAAACCTCGCCTTTATTTTTTTTGGTGGGGGGCATTAAAAAAACCCACAGAGGTTGATATGCCGTTAAACAAAATTCAAACTCAAAATCAACTGATATTGAATCGATGTGCACCGATCTGCCACTGTTGACGATTTCAACTTTTGGCAATGAATGAATTAATAACTCGAATATAAATGACTTATTTGCAACTATAGAATTCATTGAGATACTATTTACATGGATTCATTAGGTCACGTGATTTCCCGGAGAATCTGTCTGTAAATAAACCCGGAAGAACATGCCGAACACGGTGCTATGTCTACCTGCATATTTCTTCAAGAGAAAAGATGTAATGCAGAACGAGAATTTGGTGCAAAATTGTGTATTTAATGCTTCAAGAAATACCTATCCGTGAAAAAACATGAAATTTACCAGCCTATGTGCGTTGTGGTGCAGTGGATATCGGCTCGGAACGAGAAATCGGGGAGCCGAGTTCGAATTCCAGTTGAATTCCCTGCATTCACTTACGTGCAAATACTCTTGGGATAGGTCTCAATCCGTTTCTTAGCTCCAGTTATGGATCAAATAACAGGATAGACTGGGTTCTATAGCTTTGTCTAGCAACCAGTCTACCACAGAAAGTAATGGCAACCTACTGCGGGATAGTCTTCTGTCCAGTCAGTCATGTCTCTTTCTAGACATGATTGCCCAAAGCGTGTATCATATATGACACTTAACTGACTGACTGAATATAATAGTTGAAAACATGAATAAGGCTTCTACTGGGCATAAAGTGGGGGATCTGTTTTATATTATTAAGAAGTAATAAACATATCCCCTACTAATTAATAATAAATACATCTCTTCCCCCTCTAGCTATGAGTCAAATAACAGGACAGACTGAGTTCTATAGTCTTGGCTGACAACCAGTCTACCGCAGTAAGTAATGGCAACTTACTGCGGGATAATCTTCTGTCCAGTCAGTCATGTCTCTTTCGAGACATGATCGCCGAAGCGTGTATCACGTATGGCAGTTAACTGACTGACTGAATATAATAGTTAAAAACATGATTAAGGCGTCTACTGAGCATAAAGTGGGGGATCAGGTTTATATTGTGATGAAGTAATAAACTGATCTCCCACTAATTAATATTTAATAATATAATATATCTTTCCCCCTCTAGCTATGAGTCAAATAACAGGACAGATTGAGTTCTATAGCCTTGGCTGACAACCAGTCTACTGCAGTAAGTAATGGCAACCTACTGCGGGATAATCTTCTTCCCAGTCAGTCATGTCTCTTTCGAGACATGATCGCCCAAAGCGTGTATGACATATGACACTTAACTAACTGTCTGAATATAATAGTTGAAGACATGATATATCTTCCACTGGGTATAAAGTGGGGGATCTGTTATATATTGTTATGACGTAATAAACTGATCCCCCACTAATTAATAATAATTAATACATCTTTTCCCCCTCTAGCTATGAGTCAAATACCAGGACAGATTGAGTTCTATAGCCTTGGCTGGCAACCGGTCTACCGCAGTAAGTAATGGCAACTTAGTGCGGGAAAAGCTTCTGCCCAGTCAGTCATGTGTCTTTCGAGACATGATTGCCCAAAGCCTGTATCATGCATGATACTTAACTAACTGAATATAATAGTTGAAAGCATGGTTAAGGCTTCTACTGGGCATAAAGTGGGGGTTCCTTTATATATTGTGATGAAGTAATAAACTGATCCCCCACTAATTACATAACTGACTAATATGGATAAAAGTATTGAATAGCAGAACAGATTGGGTTCTATAGCTTTGGTTGGCAACCAGTCTACCACAGAAAGTAATGGCAACCTACTGCAGGATAATCTTTTTCCCAGTCAGTCATGTCACTTTTGAGACATGATCACCCAAGTGTGTATCACGTATGGCATTTAATTGTCTGACTGAATATAATAGTAGGAAACATAATGTTTCTATCGGGCATAAAGTGAGGGTTTGGTTTTTTATTGTTATGAAGTAATGAATTGATCCCCCACTAATTACATAACTGACTAATATGGATAAAAGGATTGAATAGCAGAACAGATTGGATTCTATAGCTTTGATTGGCAACCAGTCTACCGAAGAAATCAATGGCAACCTACTGCGGGATAACCTTCTGCACAGTCTGTCATGTCTCGAAAGAGACATGATCGCCCAAGCGTATATTACGTATGACAATTAACTGACTGACTGAATATTTATTTGGTTTGTCTCTTCTTTATTTTTTTAAGCAAAAAGATTTCAATCACCACTTTTATATTCTTTATATATAATTAAAGATGATACGTTTTAAGATCACTCTTTAAAAAATAATTTTCTCCATTGTTTTTGTGAAATATTTTCTAGTTATTTTACGTATAGACTGGAATAAATTATCTATTAGTTTAAGTTGGTTATTTTTTTTTAATTACTCCAAAAGCTAAAAGTTCAGCAGCGCTTGCAAGTTGAGTAGTTTGAGCCGAATTTTAATCATTGAAAAATTTCATTGCCACAGACTTTAAATGAGGTAAGCAATTCTTGTAAAACAAAGTGTCGAAAGTATAATTCATAGATTTCTATTGTTAAAACTTGTATCAAATCTCAGCAGTATAAAAAGAAACATTTCCTGTCGAATTTCGAACGTGATGGGATTCTTGAATCAATTGAAATTGTAGGTTTGCGAATTTATCATTAATAGTCCTGGTTATGACGATAAAGTACATCCGGCAGCAAGGCCTCTGATCTAGAGATTGGAGCTTTTGAGAAGTTTGGAACTTCAATTGCTATCAATAAATGTGCAAATTTATCATTAATAGTTCTGGTTATGACGATAAACTACATCCAGCAACAAGCCCTCTAATCTAGAGATTGGAGGTTTTGAGGAATTTGGAACCACCCTTTAATTATTGATAAGACTTGTTTGAGTCTGAGCTATGGGTAAATAGTGACCACCACACAAACAAGAACAAAACATTGTAAAAGTATAAAAATATATTTTTATAGTAAAAATTACTAACAATACATTTTTAGATAAAAAATTACCTACCAGATATAGAATTATTCAAAATTTTTGATTTCGGTTTTATATAACCCATAAAGCAATCAACCAAAGTTATCATTCAGTCATCGAGTAATAAAGCATTTTGAGGCAAGCGGGAATCCAAAGGGTGACACGCTCAAGATCGTGATAAGAGGGATTAAAAAAATGAAACTAAAAAATTCTACCTCAAAAACCCAGTTAAAACACAGTGTGGATTGCATTAATAAATATACAATACAATTAAATAATACGTAATACAGAGTTGGTGAGTTGTTTGCAGACTTCTGATAATATCGCTAAGGTTTTTCTACGTTATTCCCATAAACTTTGGTCTCCATTTTAATAGCGCTAAGGATTTTTCTACATTATTTATAAACTTTGAAACTGTTTTAATAGCATTGAGTTTTTCTACATTATTTCCTAAAACATTTCTACATTATTCCAACTTTTGGGAACACCTCTGTTAATATCTCTAAAGGTTTTCTACGTTATTTATAAACTTTGGAAGACACCATTTTAATAGCGCTAAGGTTTTTCATTATTTGTAAAACATTTCTACATTATTTATTTTTGGAACACCTCTTAATATCCTAAAGGTTTCTGGGTATTTTAAGCTTTGGAAGACACCATTTTAATGCTTTCAGGTTTTCTACATTTATTTGTAAGCTTTGGAGAGACACCGTTTTAATAGCGCTAAGGTTTTGGTATTTCTGGCTGTTCCATTGTTTCTAGCTTTTGAGGTTTCCTCTGTTAATATCTCTAGTTTTCCCGTTATTTTATAGCTTTGGAGGAGCACCATTTTAATAGCCTTCAGGTTTTCTACATTGTTGCTAAAACATTTCTACATTATTTCTACATTTTGGGTACCTCTGTTAATATCTCTAAGGTTTTCTACGTTGTTATAAGCTTTGGAAAACACCATTTTAATCATGCTTGGGTTTTTCATTATTTTGTAACTTTGAAGAACACCGTTTTAATAGCGCTAAGGTTTTTCTACATTATTCCTGGCTGTTCCACATTATTTCTAAGCTTTTGGAGACACCTCTGTTAATATCTCTAAGGTTTTCTACGTTATTTATAAACTTTGGAAGACTTCATTTAATAGCGCTAAGGTTTTTCGTTATTTGTAAACTGGAAGACACCATTGTTTTGTTGTAAGGTTTTCTACGTATTTGCTAAAACATTTCTACATTATTTCTAAGCTTTTGAGAACACCTCTGTTAATATCTCTAAGGTTGCTACCGTTATTTATAATGACTTTAGAGGAACACCATTTTAATAGCGCTAAGGATTTTCTACATTATTTGCTAAAACATTTCTACATTATTTCTAAGCTTTTGAGGACACCTCTGTTAATATCTCTAAGGTTTTCTACGTTATTTATAAGCTTTGGAAGACACCATTTTAATAGCGCTAAGGTTTTTCTACGTTATTTATAAGCTTTGGAAGACACCATTTAATAGCGCAGGTTTTTCTACATTATTTCCTAAAACATTTCTACCACATTGTTTCTTGGCTTTTGATGCCTCTGTTAATATCTCTAAAGGTTTTCTACGTTATTTATAAGCTTTGGAAGACACCATTTTAATAGCGCTAAAGTTTTCTACGTTGTTATAAGCTTTGGAAACACCATTTTAATATCGCTAAGGTTTTTTCTACATTATTTGCTAAAACATTTCTACATTATTTCTAAGCTTTTGGAGACACCTCTGTTAATATCTCTAAGGTTTTCTACGTTATTTATAAACTTTGGAAGACACCATTTTAATCGCGCTAAGGTTTTTCTACGTTATTTATAAGCTTTGGAAGATACCGTTTTAATAGCGCTAAGGTTTTCTACATTATTTGCTAAAACATTTCTACATTATTTCTAAGCTTTTGGGAACACCTCTGTTAATATCTCTAAGGTTTTCTACGTTATTTATATGCTTTGGAAGACACCATTTTAATAGCGCTAAGGTTTTTCTACATTATTTCCTAAAACATTTCTACATTATTTCTAAGCTTTTGGGGACACCTCTGTTAATATCTCTAAGGTTTTCTACGTTATTTATAAGCTTTGGAAGACACCATTTTAATAGCGCTAAGGTTTTTCTACGTTATTTATAAGCTTTGGAAGACACCATTTTAATAGCGCTAAGGTTTTTCTACATTATTTCCTAAAACATTTCTACATTATTTCTAAGCTTTTGGAGACACCTCTGTTAATATCTCTAAGGTTTTCTACGTTATTTATAAGCTTTGGAAGACACCATTTTAATAGCGCTAAGGTTTTTCTACGTTATTTATAAGCTTTGGAAGACACCATTTTAATAGCGCTAACGTTTTTCTACATTATTTGCTAAAACATTTCTACATTATTTCTAAGCTTTTGGAGACACCTCTGTTAATATCTCTAAGGTTTTCTACGTTATTTATAAGCTTTGGAAGACACCATTTTAATCGCGCTAAGGTTTTTCTACGTTATTTATAAGCTTTGGAAGACACCGTTTTAATAGCGCTAAGGTTTTTCTACATTATTTCCTAAAACATTTCTACATTATTTCTAAGCTTTTGGAGACACCTCTGTTAATATCTCTAAGGTTTTCTACGTTATTTATAAACTTTGGAAGACACCATTTTAATAGCGCTAAGGTTTTTCTACATTATTTCCTAAAACATTTCTACATTATTTCTAAGCTTTTGGGGACACCTCTGTTAATATCTCTAAGGTTTTCTACGTTATTTATAAGCTTTGGAAGACACCATTTTAATAGCGCTAAGGTTTTTCTACGTTATTTATAAGCTTTGGAAGACACCATTTTAATAGCGCTAAGGTTTTTCTACATTATTTCCTAAAACATTTCTACATTATTTCTAAGCTTTTGGGAACACCTCTGTTAATATCTCTAAGGTTTTCTACGTTATTTATAAGCTTTGGAAGACACCATTTTAATAGCGCTAAGGTTTTTCTACGTTATTTATGAACTTTGGAAGACACCATTTTAATAGCGCTAAGGTTTTCTACATTATTTGCTAAAACATTTCTACATTATTTCTAAGCTTTTGGAGACACCTCTGTTAATATCTCTAAGGTTTTCTACGTTATTTATAAGCTTTGGAAGACACCATTTTTATAGCGCTAAGATTTTTCTACATTATTTATAAGCTTTGGAAGACACCATTTTAATAGCGCTAAGGTTTTTTCTACATTATTTGCTAAAACAATTCCACATTATTTCTAAATTATTTTCAACATTACTTATAAGCTTTGGAGGACCACTCTTTTAATAGGTCTAAGCTTTTTCTAAATTATTTCAACATTA
The DNA here is from genome assembly GCA_037127315.1 of Ascarosepion bandense. Classification (NCBI taxonomy): domain Eukaryota; kingdom Metazoa; phylum Mollusca; class Cephalopoda; order Sepiida; family Sepiidae; genus Ascarosepion; species Ascarosepion bandense. The sequence continues at coordinate 3,379,001 of JBBBDQ010000934.1, forward strand.
TTTTCTACATTATTTGTAAGCTTTTCAGGACACCTTTTTCAATAACGCTAAGGTTTTCTACAATATTCCTTCATTATTTTTACTACATTAATCATTAGCTTTTGAGGACACCTTTATTAATAGCGTTAACGTTTTCTACACTTTTCTACATTATTCTTTTACATTATTTATAAACCTTTGAGCACATCTCTTTTAATAGCTCTAAGGTTTTTCTACATTATATTTACATTGTTTCCTAGATCATTAATAAGCTTTTGAGGACACCTCTATTAATAGCGTTAACGTTTTCTACACTTTTTCTACATTATTTTTTTACATTATTTGTAAGCTTTTGATGACGTCTCTTTTAATAGGGTTATGTTTTCTACATTATTTATACATTGTTTCTAATTTATTTTTTAAACTTTTGAGGGCACCTCTATCGATAGCGATAACGTTTTCTACGCTATTTCTACATTATTTCCTACATCATTTATAAGCTTTTGAGAACATCTCTATCGATAGCGTTAACGTTTTCTACACTCTTTCTACATTATTTTTTACATTATTTACAAGCTTTTGAGGACGTCAATTTTAATAGCTCTAAGGTTTTTCTACATTATTTCCACGTTTTTTACTAAATTATTTATATACGTTTGAGGACAACTTTTTATTTCTCTAAGCTTTTTCTATATTATTTAATACATTATTTATAAGCATTTGAGGACACCTCTATTAAAATCTATAACATTTTTTTCATTATATTCTACATTATTTCTACATTATTTATAAGCTTTTGAGAACACCTCTTTTAATAGCGCTAATTTTTCTACATTATTACTACATATTTCTACATTATTTAGAAGCATTCCAGAACACCTCTTTTAATAGCGCTAAAGCTTTTCTACATTATTTCCGACATTATTTTTGACATTATTTATAAGTTTTGAAGACACCCTTTTTAATAGCGCCAACCTTTTTCTACATATTCTATATTATTTCTACATTATTTATAACTTTTTGACGACACCTATTTTAATAGGTTTAATTTTATGTATTTTTCTACATTATTTATAAGATTTTGAGAAAAACTTTTTAAATAGCGTTAACGTTTTCTACACTATTTATTAGCTTTGGAAGACTCCATTTTAATAGCGATAGGGTTTTTCTACATTATTTATTAAAACATTTCTACATTATTTCTAAGCTTTTGAGGACACCTCTGTTAATATATCTAAGGTTTTTCTACATTATTTATAAGCTTTGAAAGACACCATTTTAATAACGCTAAGGTTTTTCTACATTATTTGCTAAAACATTTCTACATTATTTTTTTCTACTGTAAAAATCTTGTCGGCATTAATTAACCCATTGAGGTTTATATGCCCTAAAACAAAATAAACCCATACCCTGATCTACAAACTTATTTCTTACAAAGAATATATATTCTATTCATACAAATCTATTGTAAAAAATCTCGTCGGCATTAAATTGAGGTTGATATACCGTAAAAAAACGAGCTAGACCTTTCATTTTAAAGGACGTTTTCAAAAATGCAAAAGCACAATATATGTTGAGATTTGTAAAAGAAAAAAAAGAAAAACATTTTTTTCATCAAAATCTGACTAAACCAAACTTCTTATTATAACCGAGTTTAAAAAATACCCTAAGAACCTACCTTTTTGGCATTAAATAACCCACAGAAGTTAATATGCCATTAAACAAGACTATTACTCAAATTCAGAAATCAAAAATCATTTACAAAGTTTTTTTTTATCTATTATCAGATTAGATTCCTATGATAATTTGTTAGACTAAACGTAGACCCTTGTACGCTCTTCAGGTGCTAGGAATTTCAAACCGAACCCTTTATTACAATCACTGTAGTATATCATCCTCATTCCTTGCGTAAAGCCTTGATTGGAAGTCATGAGTTATCTCCCTCTAACCCTGCAAGTTACTTGCTCACCACTGCTGTAGCCTGGTATTGATAACTCTTGATAAGTTCAGCCCACACACTAAGAAGAACTTTGTCTATGTAACGCTAGAGCTGTTAAGGGAAATAGAAAAACAAATACTTCTATAAATACTTCCACGGCTTCTGCTCCGATGAACTTAGATCACTGGTGCCCCCTAAATACGAATTTGAACGAGATACTAGATTAGCAACTAGATCCCACCCTTTTACCGTGAAACCAATAAAATTCAGCCGTAACTTCTACTCCAACAGTTTCTTTCCTCGCACTTCCCGACTGTGGAATTCTCTTCCAAACGATTGCTTCCCCGACGGTTACAATCTCTAGGAGTTTAAATGTAAGGTCAATAGATACCTCCTAACACACTAACCTGCTCCCATTCTATCAAACACTCTTCCCATCTGCCCAACCCTCATCGTCGCTATCCTTACTCATCTGTCACCTTCCTCCTGACATTCCATATGTCTAACCACTCCTTCTCTTTACCTTCCCCTATGTAGCCCCATGCGCAATAGTGGCAGTGGAATGCCTTGCTTGTGGTGAGATGATTAAAAAAAAACAAAAAAAAAACAAATGAAAATGTAGCCATAGCAACACACCACTACCTGCCTTAAGTCTTCCCACAGACTTGGCAAGTAGGGTGACCATAGCAATAATAGAATGATGATGTCAATAATAATAAACAGGCTGGAAAATACACTTCAGCTAATCAATAGTTTTTGGCTGTTATGAGATTTAATATAAAGCATTATATCCTCCAATGCTTTGCTGTTTAAATGTTTGCCAAGAATTTATTAATTTATATATTCTGTCTAGGTTGAATAGATTGTTCTATCAACTCTAATAAAAAGGAATAGCTGTTCTACTTTCTTAGGTATTCACTGAAGAGCCAAACGATTCTGACCGATGCAATGTTTTAAGAATAACATCTACTGTCACGTAACAACTTCTTATGTTACGATTAGATATAAAACAGGTCTATAAATGCCGGATTAAAAAAAAAAAATATATATATATATATATATATATATATATATATATATATATATATATATATATATATATATATATATATATATATATATATATATATATATATATATATATATATATATATATATATATATATATATATATATATATATATATATATATATATATATAACGGTCATGTCACGTTGGATACAACGGTTCCCGCTCGATCACCGAAGTTAAGCAACGTTGAGCCTGGCCAGTACTTAGGTGGGTGACCACTTGGGAATACCAGGTGCTGTTAGCATTCACGAATGTGCGGTGGATGTCGGCTTGGAGGGGGAAATCGGTGAGCCGAGTTCCAATTTCAGTCGAGCACGCTGCATTCACTTGCGCACTAGTACCCTTGGGAAAGGTATTAATCCGTTCGTTCCCTCCAATTATGGGTTAAATAATTGAGGTCTGCTGTTCGTGCGATTTGTGGCAGTCATCTGCACCAATTGTTTGTTATCAGCAGTTCCAAGAAGTGTGGATGGTACTACACAATGCCTTCACCACTATAAACAAATCTCTGTGTGGTTGTCTTGCTGGAAAAAGGTTGGACCCTCATACGTTGAACGCGACGGGAGAATCCATCATATAGTAATGAACTTAATCACAGTAAGGCAACACTAAGAATAACAGACTAAAATTCCGAAAATAGTGCTAACTTAACAGTAATTTAAACCGTCTTGTAACTCCGGAACCCAAAAAAACGACAGGAAAAAAAAAACGAAAATATTCTAGCATACGTCTCCACTCACAACAAGAACAATACGAAATTATTCACTAGGATCAAAACCCACATAGAATTACTCAGCAACAATGAAAAAGTAAAAGAAATCTTAGGGACAACCAAAATAATTAATAGCAAACGCCAGCCCCAAAATTTAAAAGACATTCTCACCTCATCAAAATTTGAACAACAACACACAACACAGGGGGTCACAAAATGCAACAAAAAAGATGTGGGGTTTGCAAAATAATAATAGACGGAAAATATTTCCAGTTCGAAAATGCAGCTAAATTCTAAATAAAATCGGATCTAAGCTGCAATTCGAAAAATGTAATTTACGCTCTAAATTGCGACAGATGCACAAAGATATACATAGGAGCGACACAATGCTTAAACTATCATATCTCACTTCATAAGAGCAATATCAGATTATCACATAACAGGAAATTATATGTCTCCAAACATTTACATGAATGTAGTGATGGCATTTTTTCTGTCACACCACTTTATCAAAATACAAATTATGAAATCTTGCTAATGCAGGAAGAAAAATTCATAAAAAATACAAACCTTCGCTCAGCAAAACAACATGAAAAACACACACAACGAAAAACATACAGAAACACGCATACATATACACACAGATAGACAAGCCACATAAATATACACAGCAAACTCAAAACACCGTCAGAGAAAATAAAAAATTAAATGACGAAATTTTTTTTTTTTTTTTTTTTTTTAATCACCTCACCCCAAGCAAGGCATTCCACTGCCACTATTGCGCATGGGGCTACATAGGGGAAGGTAAAGAGAAGGAGTGGATAGACATAGGGAATGTCAGGAGAAAGGTGATAGATGAGTAAGGATAGCGAGGATGAGTGTCGGGCAGATGGGAAGAGTGTTTGATAGAATGGGAGCAGGTTAGTGTGTTAGGAGGTGTCTATTGACCTTACATTTAAACTCCTGGAGATTGTAGCCGTCGGGGAAGCAATCGTTTGGAAGAGAATTCCACAGTCGGGAAGTGCGAGGAAAGAAACTGTTGGAGTAGAAGTTACGGCTGCATTTTATCGGTTTCACGGTAAAAGGGTGGGATCTAGTTGCTAATCTAGTATCTCGTGCAAATTCGTATTTAGGGGGCACCAGTGATCTAAGTTCATCGGAGCAGAAGCCGTGAAAGTATTTATAGAAGAGACATAGGGAAGCCACGTCTCGCCGGTGGGAGAGAGACTGCAGGCGGTCTGCCAAGTCGGTATCTATCACATTACAGACCCTCCTCTGAACCTTATCGAGAAGCCCGAGGAGAACAGCAGGGGCACCCGACCAGATATGGCAGCAGTATTCAATGCACGGGCGAATGGTAGATTTGTAAATGTGCAGGATAGATTTAGACGGAAAAAACTTCCGGGCCCTACACAGAGAACCGACTTTCATAGCAGCGGATTTAGCAATGGATTCGATATAGTCATTCCATTTGAGGTCCGCTGAAAGTGTGAGACCAAGGAGGCGTAGTGTTTTACTCTCTGGGAGGCAAGCCTGGTCCATGCTAATGGGAGGTAGGTTAGATCGTCGATGATGGTTAATTGACAGTAGCTTCGTTTTAGAAGCATTAAAATTTACTAGCCATTTCTTACCCCAGTCCAATATGGATTGGAGGTCTTTTTCAATCTCGGCTGCAAGTTTAGCTTTGACGCCTACACCAGATTTTTGTTGGAGGCGAGAGTAAACTGTGGTGTCATCGGCGTACAAACCTATTTGGGTTCTTATGGAATCAGGGAGATCATTAATATATATCAGGAAGAGTGTAGGACCTAAGATGGAGCCTTGGGGGACACCTGCGTTTGTATGGTAGTTCTGAGAGGCATGTCCGTTTAATACAACCTTCATTGTGCGGTTAGAGAGGAATGACTGGATTAGTTCAAACAAATGTCCAGTTATACCATAGCTCCGCAGTTTACATAGAAGGCCAGCATGCCAAACTCTGTCGAACGCCTTAGATATATCCAATGCAACGGTTCGAGCTTCGCCATTCCTGTCGAGTGCCTGGTATATGTACTCGGTGATGGTCGTTAGCATATCAGCAGTAGACCTAGTGAAGCGGAAACCATATTGCTTGTCCGAGAGGAGCTTGTGTGCTGTGAGATGCTGAACCACCTCGGCGTTGATAATGGCTTCGAACACTTTGCCAAAGATCGGAAGAAGGCTGATAGGGCGGTAATTTGCAGGGTCAGAGGGTTCTCCAGTGTTTTTAAATATAGGAACTATAGAGGAAGATTTCCAACAGGCAGGAAAGCAGGAAGCAGATAGGCAGAGGTTGTAGAGCTTAGAAAGGATAGAGGAGAGTTCAGGGGCACATTTCTTTAAGACTATGGTTGGGATTCCGTCACCACCGCTCGCTTTGTGAGGGTCAAGTTTTAAGATTATCTTAGAGACAAGCGAAGGTGTAATGTGGACATCATACAGTTGTGCCTCGGTTCTAGGTGAGAAGTCGGGTGTAAAAACTCCAGACGAGTCCAGACTCGAATTGTTCGAGAATCTGCGGGCAAAACATTCAGCCTTATCTGCTGGGGAGGTGAGGACCTCAAATTTGTTGATTAGCGGGGGTATTGTGGACTTGCTCTTGTTAAGTACTCTTTTACAGAGTCGCCAGTAGTCTTTAGAGCCGAATTTAGAGCATGCTATGCGTTGCTTCATTCTGGCAGCAAACAACATCTTAGCTTCGTTAAGTACCCTTTTACACTTATTACGAGCTGAAGTGAAAAGGCGCCTGTTTTGTTCCGACGCATAGTTACGATAAAGTCGGAAGAAATGATTCCGGTGGGCAATGGCAGCCGAACAAGCGGGTGAGAACCATGGAGACGAATGAGATTTAAGCTGGAATTTCCTAGCAGGGATGAAGGCATCAATGCCAGCCTTAACCCAGGAGGAGACCTCGGATGCACATTCTTCGATGGGAAGACTAAAGACGTTGTTCCAAGGGATGTCACAGAGGAAGTCTCGGAACGAATCCCAGTCTGCTCTTTGATAGCAGTATGATATTCTACTTGTCTGTGTTTCATGGATCGGGCGGGAGTGGAGTGAAATATTGACGGACACTACAGTGTGGTCAGAGTTTCCAAGTGGGCAGAGTTGTCTGGTAGTGCAAGAGTCTGGGATGGAAGTGAAGCAGAGGTCTAGAAGTGAGTTCCTTCCGTTAGGGTTGTCGGAGAAACGCGTGGGGAAGTCCACTACTTGCGTAAGGGATTGGGTGATTGAAAAGTTCATGGTGTGGACACCAGCAGGGTCAGTGACAGCGTTCTTCAGCCACTTGGTGTGGTGGGCGTTAAAGTCACCAAACACGAATACATGGGCAGAGGGATGGGTAGAAATGGCTTTGTCAATATTGTCAGAAATGATGTCAAGTAACGAACAGTCAGGGGAGGAAGGAGAGCGGTACAGAAAGAAGAGATAGATAATCGAACTGAGAAGTGAGAGGCGGAAGCACATGAAAGAATGATCTGGGGATTCAAAAGATGACACCCTAGCTAAGGGAAGGTGTTCGCTGACATAGACACCAAGCCCATGCATATGAACATTGGAGTCCTTCCTGAAGAGGGGAAGGTAGCCAGGAACGCAGAACTCAGATGAGGGGATAGAAGGGTTAAGATTAGTTTCACATAGGGCTAATATATCAGGTGAGTTATTATGGAGGAAAGAATCTACGCTGGGGAAGTTGGTGCGGATGCCGCGTATGTTAGTGAAAGAGATGCAGACAGGTTTGGGCGTTTTCAAATGAGCTGGTTTAGTTTTGTTATTATGTTTGCTTTTTTCCATAGTAATTCAATTAAGGAGTGGTCTTAGAATAGAATCAGTCGGTCAATCATTTGCAACTTGTGAAGGATGGAGACTGGCGCGGCCTACAACATAATGTGGCCTCGGGGTTGCCTACCGAACGTTCATGCAGGGACGCCCGTCCATGCGCGATATGGCACTACAAGAACCCCGGTATTATTCAACTGTTGATCAGAGCAGCCTCTCAAGACGCTACGCAAGAGTTCGGGCTCCTAACTACCAGTCGGAAGCAGCAACCAGGAAACTGCCAACCCGGTACCCTCAGAATGTAAAGACGTTGCCACCATACTCCATAACTGCAAAGAGCTTCCAGCTGAACTAACACCAAGACCAGATAAAGGGGATGAAACGGGAACCCCTTCCTAAACAAGAAACAAGGTGATCACCTCTAAACTCATTCAAAAGAAGAGGGTGGAGTGTGAGACCGGGCGATAGTAGAAACTATCTACTCCAATTAAAAAAAAAAAAAAAAAAAAAAAAGGAAAAAGTGACTGAGGCTTACAAAGTTTTAACTTAGTAAAAGTCGAAAATACCCTTGAATAGCAAAATTATTTACACAAATTAAGTGACGAAAAAAAAAAACAAAGACGGCCAAAAGACGAAAAATAAATAAATAAAATAATTTCCAAGAAATTTCACAAAAACAGACTGAAAAATGAACTGAATCCCAGTTGACTTACCACAAGCAGCTAACACTGTAAAGTTGATTTAAGTCAATTTCTGAAGACAAAAATAGAAATTAAACCGTTTTTTACAGAATATAGTCGAGTTATGTTGCTTGCGTTCGCTTGCCAAACCGTTAAGAATTCAATCTCTCGAAGACAGAAATTTAAATAAAGGAATAAACGCACTAAACAATAGCACATACATAAACCAACTAACATGTACACACACAAAAACCTAAACATACAGACGAAATAAATAAAAGAGGCCCACACACACAAACACACAGGAACACACAGACACGCACACCGCCAAAGCTATTACGATAATACAAGGCTAAAAAATACTTGACTCTTTCATCTGTTTATTTATTTATCTGTTTATCCATTAGGACACATGCTGATATGGAAAGAGACCATTCAACATGCCAGCATTTAATTCATATTATTTTGATATATTTTGTTTTACTGTTTTTATTTATTTATTTTCCCGTTCTTCCTATTAATTTTATAAAAAGAACAAACTCGAGATCAGATATTCGAAGAAACTGAAACGTAAAAACCACGAATTTATTCACCTGAAGAGAGTCAATTTTAGACTCGAAACACGTGTAGCGTCATGGACAATTAATGTTTCATAACTTGTATAATTACAAAAAAAATAAACATGCACTTTAAAGAAAACTTTCACGGCTTCTCACTCTTTTTATTCTATATATATATATATATATCATCATATAATTAAATTTGTTTTTTAATTAAAAATACATTGCTACAGGGAAATTTCTATGTTTCGATATGTTAGATCATAGCTGTGAAAATGATTTTCATTTAAATATAAGAAACAATACGTTTGTTATTTATATATATGGGAAGACAGAAAAATTTATGTGTCGTTCAATTTAACCAATCAGAATAGAGATTCATTTTAAACATGAAAAAGGTTTATATTTTGGGGAATACATAATTTTTTCTTTCAATTTTAACGGCCAAATTGTCAACTTAGTTTTTAAAACACCTATTTCAATTGATGTAACCATTATTCTTTCAGCTTTCTCTATATCTCAATATTTTCTAAAACAAAAAAGAAAAAAGAAGGCAGATGAAGAAAGAAAGAAAAATTTTTTATATTTTTGATCTAAGTTAAAGGGACCTTTGAGTATAATATACTATTTTTATTTCGATTCAGAATGAATTTCATTCTAACTTTTCAAAACCTTTAATTTATAAATAACATGTTTTAATATACTTTTTTATTAAAAGATTTTTTTAAAATTCATTTTATTCTTTTTATATAAAATCTATTATTATTATGTCATTTTTCATCATATTTCGATTTCTGCTTTGGTCTCACTACCAACCAAGTCTGTGGGGAGACCTAAGGCAGGTAGTGGCGTGTTGTTATGGCTCCATTTCATGTTTTTCTATCTTCCTTATCATCCCTAGCATTACATAGATAAAGTTTTCCTTAGTGTGTGGGCTGTACTTAATAAGACAATTTTTTGTATATCTCTTAAGCTGGGGTTTCCAGGGATTCTTTCAGTGTGTTGTTTTGTTCCATTTTTTATCATTCCAAGTGCACCTACTATCACTGGCACAACTCTTGTTTTCAATTTCTACATTTTTTCTATTTCAATTTCCAGGTCTTTATATTTGGACAGTTTTTCAAATTCCTTGATTGCTATGTTACAATCCGCTGGACAAGCCATATCAATTAATAGACAAGTTTTCTCCTTCTGGTTTTTAACAATAATGTCTGGCCTGTTTGCTTCAATTTTTCTGTCTGTGTAGATGGTGTAATCCCATAGAATGGCTACATCTTCTATTTCTGTAACCGGTGCTGGGTGATGTTGATACCAATGTTTGTTTACAGATTTTCCATAATGTTTGCACATTGCCCAATGTAAATATTGCCCAACTCTATCGTGGCGATTTTTATATTCATTTGGGGCAAGCACAGAACAGCCCAGGTGGTCTATTGTTTCTTGGTGTTTATCACAAAACCTGCATTTTGGAGCCATATTATTATGCATAATATTTGCCTGTTATTATTATTATTATTATTATTATGTCATTTTTCATCATATTTCGATTTCTGCTTTGGTCTCACTACCAACCAAGTCTGCGGTTAGACCTAAGGCAGGTAGTGGCGTGTTGTTATGGCTCCATTTCATGTTTTTCTATCTTCCCTATCATCCTCAGCATTACATAGATAAAGTTTTCCTTAGTGTGTGGGCCGTACTTAATAAGACAATTTTTTGTATGTCTCTTAAGCTGCGGTTTCCAGGGATTCTTTCAATGTGTTGTTTTGTTCCATTTTTTATCATTCCAAGTACTTCAAAACTATATAAACTCGATCACCCAATTTATGACCAGTAGGAGCTTTAATCATGTTTTCAACTATTATATTCAGTCAGTCACTTAAGTGCTATACGTGATACAATCTTTGGACGATCATGTCTCGAAAGAGACATGACTTACTTGGCAGAAGATTATCCCGCAGTAGGTTGCCATTGTTTTCTGCGGTAGACTGGTTTCCAGCCCAGGCTATCGAACCCAATCTGTCCTATTATTTGACTCATAGCTAGAGGGGGAAGAGATGTATTAAATTATTAAATAGTAATTAGTAGGGGATCTGTTTATTACTTCATAACAATAGAAAACGATCCCCCACTTTATGTCCAGTAGAAGCCTTAATCATGTTTTCAACTATTATATTCAGTCCGTCAGTTAAGTGTCATACGTGATACACGCTTTGGGCGATCATGTCTCGAAAGATACATTACTAACTGGGCAGAAGATTATCCCGCAGTAGGTTGCCATTGATTTCTGCGGTTGACTGGTTGCCAGCCAAGGCTATAGAACGCAATCTGTCCCGTTATTTGACTCATACCTAGAGAGGGAAGAGATTTATTATATTATTAAGTAATAACTAGTGAGGGATCAGTTTATTACTTTATACCAATATAACACTGATCCCCCACTTTATGCCCAATAGAAGCCTTAATCATAACAATTCGGCACTCTTTTCTTCGTTTCTGATAGAATGATCCTGTTACTTATAAAATAACAAGATAGAGGGGAGGATGCTGAAAAATTCTTGTCTCTACAAAGTTGGAGTTGAACAAAGAAATTCTTACTTGTGATCATTTGGTCATACTTTACGAGGTTTGTCACTGTCATCGCGTAGTAATCTGGCACTTTTTTCTTTGTTTCCAGTGAGATTTTTCTCTTTATCAGTATTCTGGTTAGACTTTGAAGTGCGTCCTTGGCCAATACGTCTTGCCTATGTCAATGTCGCACTTTCCATTATCCGTTAGAACAATTCCTAGGTATTTAAATTTCTTTATTGGTTTTATTTTAGTTAATCCGACCTCTAGTTGGCATTTTAGGGTCTTCTTTATGCTGATGACCGTACATTCAGTTTTCTTGAAGTTTGTGCATAGTCCGTTCTTCTCGCTTTCTATTGCTACCTTCTGTAGGAGGTCCTGCATGTTTCTTTTCCGTGTCTGCTATTAGCATCATGTCTTCCGCGTGTCATACATTGTTGGGATTGTGACCACAAATGACGAATCCTGGAAAGGATTTTATTTCTCTTAGAATTGTTTCGCTGTATAAACTGAATAGATCCGGTGAGAAAACACACCCTTGTCTTACACTCGTTTCTATTTTTGTATATGTGCTGAATTCACTTCCTGTCCGTATGCAAGCGGTTTGCTGCCAATATAAATTCTTGATTATTGTCTTTTTCGAAAATGTCGACGTTGACAAGCATCTCCATCAAGTCTTTGTGGCGTACGTTATCAAACGCCCTTCTTCTTCTTCTTCTTCTTCTTCTTCTTCTTCTTCTTCTTCTTCTTCTTCTATGTGCCCTGTCCTTTCAGGACGTAGGCGATCATGGCTTTCCACGTCTCCCTATCCCTGGTGGCTCTTAGCACGCCTTATCCTATTTCCCCATGCAACCCTCGTTCCATCATCCACCTGATTAGGTCCTTTAAATACGTTATCCGCTGCTTTCCCCTGTCACTTTTTCCCTCTATCTGGCCTGTTAGTATCTGGTTCTCCAAGCCCTCTTTTTCTTCATTGCATGTCCCAAGAACTTCAGCTGTCTCTTCCTGGAGGGAAGAGATGGATTAACACCTTTCCTAAAGGTATTTGTGCGTAAGAGAATGCAACGAATTCAACTGGAATTCGAACTCGGCTCCCCGATTTGTCGTTCCACTGCACCACAACGCACATCCAGGACACTTCATATGTATTTAAATTTCTTTACTTGTTTTATTTTATTTTCTCCGACATGTAGTTGGCATTTTAGGGTCTTCTTTATGCTCATGACCATACCTTCAGTTTTCTTGAAGTTTATACTTAGTCTTTTCTTCTCGCTTTCTCTTGCTACCTTCTGTAGGAGGTCCTGCATTTTCTTTTCCGTGTCTGCTACCAGCACCGCGTCATCTGCGTATCGTACATTGTTGAAATTTTAGCCACCAATGATGAAACCTGGCATGGATTTTATTTCTCTCAGAATTGTTTCGCTATATAAGTTGAATAGATCCGGTGAGAAAATACATCCTTGTCTTTTTTTTTTTTTTTTAAGCGTTTCCCACCGAGCAAGGCATTTCACTGTGACTACTGCGCAGGGGGCTACATAGAGTGGAGGAAGGATGGTTAAATATAGGAAATGTCAGAGGGTAGGTGATAGGCTGGTAAGGATACCGAGAATGGTTAAATATAGGAAATGTCAGAGGGTGGGTGATGGGCGGGTAAGGATACCGAGAATGAGGGTTGGGTAGATGAGAGTGTTCTGAGAATAATTGCAAGTGTCTATTGACCCTACATTTAAACACCTGGAGATTGTAACTGTCGGAAAAGCAGACTTGTGGAAGGGAGCTCTACAGGCGAGAAGCGCGAGAAAAGAAGCTGTTGGAGTAGAACTTACGGTTACATCTTATCTGTTTAACTGTAAAAGGGTGGGACCTAGTTGCTAATCTAGTATCTCGTGCAAATTCGTGCTTAGGTGGCATCACGCTATTTTCTATTTTTGCATACCTGCTGAATTCAATTCTTACCCGTACGCAAGCGGTTTGCTGCCAATAGATATTTTGATTATCCTAATCTCTTTTCCGAAAAGTACTAGACATTTGCGTTGTGGTGCATTGGATATCGGCTCGGAACGAGAAATCGGTGGAGCTGAGTTCGAATTCCAGCCGAATTCATTGCATTCACTTACGCGCAAATACTCTTGGGAAAGGTATTAATCCGTCTATTCCTTCCAGTTATGGGTTAAATAGCAGGACAGATTGGGTTCTATAGCCTTGGTCGGCAACCAGTCTACCGCAGAAAGCAATGGTAATCTACCGCGGGATAATTTTCTGCCCAGTCAGTCATGTCTCTTTCGAGACATGATCGCCCAAGCGTGTATAAGGTATGGCACTTACTTAACTGACTGACTGACTAGACATTTATAAAATAATCAAGCAAAAGTTAAGAGAAGAGGTGCGCCATTTGCATTTTCCTAAATTGTTCACAGGTATAAAATATAAAACTTATCCCCCACTTTATGCCCAGTAGAAGCCTTAATCATAACAATTCGGGACTCTTTTTTTTCGTTTCTAATAGAATGATTCTTGTTCACAGGTAGCTACAGACGTTACATTACTTAGAAATATGCCTCAAGTGTCAGCAACATTTGGCGAAGCAGCGTAAAATAAAAGTATATCTGTCACCAGTACAGAGACACGGAGTAAACTAAAAGACCATGTCACCATATAATGGTGACATGGCAGTCAATATGTCAAGCGTTATCATAGCCAGAAAAGGTGATACGATACACAAACTTATTTATTGATTGTTGTGATGATAATCAAACCTTTACATAATATAACTTGGACTCGTTGAAGTAACGTAAATCAAACTTGAAACCAGAAAATCATTTAAGATCGACAGTAGACTGGTTGCCAGCCAAGGCTATAGAACGAAATCTGTCATATCATTTAACCCATAACAGAAGGGATGAAACGGATTAATAACTTTCCAAAGGGTATTTGTGCGTAAGTGAAGGCAAGGAATTATGATGTCCTTCATCAATGAATGCAAGGAATTAAACTAGAATTCGAACTCGCCTCCCCGATTTGTCGTTCCGTTTCGATATCCACTACACCACAACACACATCCCACGATACGTTTAAAGTCAGTCAGGCAGTTAGGTGCCACACTGGAGACACGCTTTGGGCGATCATGTCTCGAAAGAGACATGACTGACTGAGCAGAAGATTATCCCGCAGTAGGTTGCTATTGCTTTCTGCGGTAGACTGGTTGCCAGCAAAGGTTATAGAACACAAGCTGTCCTGTTATTTGTTATTTAACCCATAACTGGAAGGAATAGACGGATTAATACCTTTCCCAAGGGTATTTGCGTGCAAGTGAATGCAATGAATTTGGCTGGAATTCGAACTCGAACTCGGCTCATCGATTTCTCGTTCCGAGCCGATATCCAATGCACCACAACACACATCCACGTTTAAGTCAGTCTGTTAAGTGCCATACGTGATACACGCTTGGGCGATCATGTCTCGAAACAGACATGACTGACTGGGCAGAAGATTATCCCGCAGTAGGTTGCCATTGCTTTCTGCGGTAGACTGGTTGCCGACCAAGGCTTTAGAACCCAATCTGTCCTGTTATTTAACCCATAACTGGAAGGAAGAGACGGATTAATACCTTTCCCAAGGGTATTTGCGCGCAAGTGAATACAATGGATTGAACTGGAATTCGAACTCGGCTCCCCGGTTTCTCGTTCCGAGCCGATATCCACTGTACCACAACGCACATAAGTACCTATTCTTAAAAATTAATATTTCAGTACAATACCAGAATAACAAACTCTTAATCACACTGAAACGTTGGAAACTTGAATCAATACAATGTAATTCTACTTCAAGCCTCACCTTCATAATTGAGATCGTCCAACATCCACTGCTACACAGAACACATAACGCATAGCAAGCTAACACATTTGTCTGTCTTTCTAATGAGATTTTCCTGTCTATCAGTATTCTGGTTAGATTTTAAAGTACGTCCTTGGCCATGTCAATGCGTCTTTGGATCTTAATGTCGCACTTTCCATCATCTGCAAAAAATTAAAAAAAAATAAAAACAAACTTCCGAGCTATTTAAATGTCCAATCAACATCTTAAGCGTTATCATAGCCAGAAAAGGTGATACGATATAAAAATTTATTTATTGATTGTTGTGGTGATTAACAAACCTCTACAGAATATGACTTGGACTCATTGAAGTAACATAAATCAAACTTGAACCAGCAAATCATTTAAGATCGACAGTAAATTTACTTTAAAAGCCGGAAAGGGAAATTAACAGAAAGAGAAACATTCACCGTCTTGGTAGTATGACGCACATTAAAGAAACCAGACGATTTCGACATAAAAGACCATATAAATCAATTAAGGTCGAGATATGCACTTGGGCGATCATGTCTCAAAAGTGACATGACTAACTGGACAGAAGATTATCGCGCAGTTGGTTACCATTTCTTTCTTCGGTAGACTGGTTACCAACCAAGGCTATAGAACCCAATCTTTCCTGTTATTTGACTCATAGCTAGAGGGAGAAATGATGTATTATATTATTACGTACTAATTAGTGGGGGATCAGTTTATTACTTCATAACAATAGAAAACCGATCCCCCACTTTATGACCAGTAGAAGCCTTAATCATGATTTCAAATATTATATTCCGTCAGTCAGTCAAGTGCCATACGTGATATACGCTTGGGCGATCATGACTCGAAAGAGACATGACTGACTGGGCAGAATATTATCGCGCAGTAGGTGACCATTTCTTTCTTCGGTAGACTGGTTACCAACGAAGGCTATAGAATCCAATCTGTCCTGTTATCTGACTCATAGCTAGAGGGAGAAGAAATGTATTATATTATTAAATAGTAATTAGTGAGGAATCAGTTTATTACTTCCTAACAATATAAAAATGATCCCCCACTTTATGCCCAGTAGAAGCCTTAATCATGTTTTCAAGCAATTATATTCAGTCAGTTAAGTGCCATACGTGATACACGCTTGGGCGATCATGTCTAGAAAGAGACATGACTGACTGGGCAGAAGATCATCGCGCAGTAGGTTACCATTTCTTTCTTCGGTAGACTGGTTACCAACCAAGGCTATAGAACCCAATCTGTCCTGTTATCTGACTCATAGCTAGAGGGAGAAGAGATGTATTATATCATTAAGTAGTAATTACCAGGGGATCAGTTTATTATTTCAAAACAATATAAAACTGATCCCCCACTTTATGTCTAGTAGAAGCCTTAATCATGTTTTCAACTATTATATTCAGTCAGTCAGTTAAGTGCCATACGTGATACACACTTTGGGTGATCATGTCTAAAAAAAAAACATTACTAACTGGACAGAAGATTATACCGCAGTAGGTTGCCATTGCTTCCTGCAGTTAACTGGTTGCCAGCCAAGGCTTTAGAACCCAATCTGTCCTATTAATTGACTCATAGCTAGAGGGGTAAGAGATATATTATGTTATTAAGTAGTAATTAGTGGGGTATCAGTTTATTACCTTATAACAATTTAAAACTGGTCCCCCACTTTATGTCTTGTAGAAGCCTTAATCATCTTTTCCACTATTATTTTCAGTCAGTTAGTTAACACGCTTTAGGCGATCATGTCTCGAAGAAGACATGACTGACTGAGCAGAAGATTATCACGCAGTAGTTTCCCATTGCTTTCTGTGGTAAACTGGTTGTCAGCCAAGGCTATAGAACCCAATCTGTCCTAATATTTAACCCATAACTGGAAGGGAGAAACGGATTAATACCGTTCCCAAGCGGCATTTGTGCGTAAGTGAATGCAAGGAATTCAACTGGAATTCGAACTCTGCACCCCGATTTGTCGTTCCGAGTAGATATCCGCTGCATCACAACGCACAGCCCACGGTACCTATTCCTAAAAAAATATTGACTATCAATATCTGAAAAGTAGTAGGCTGTAGAGATGAACACACCCCTCAATAATATGACTTGGACTCACCCAAGTACCATAAATACTGACACTCAGAAGTAGAGAAAAAAAAGTTACTGTGAGTTTTATATTCCGACTAGAGTATTCAGCAAGACTATGTCCAACCAACAAGCGACATTATAAACTTTGATTGTGTTATCTATATTCAATACAATGGAAACATAAAGCTGATTAATCGAACTGAATCGTGATATCATAGATTACTCAATAATTCTTCACACACACACACACACACACACACACACACACACACACACACACACACACACACACATACATACGTTGTATGTCAACCCGGATATTTATTTATCTGTAAATTCAGATAAAATTTAGAGGGGAAATAGCCATTTTCAACATGTCATTTTAAGACATGCTTTTCTCATTCTTTGTTTATATGGTGTTGACAATGCATGTCTTAAAATGATATGTAGGAAATAGCAATTTCCGCTCTATGTTTTATCTGAATTTACACACACACACACACACACACACACACACACACACACACACACACACACACACATACGTTGTATGTCAACCCAAAATCATTATTGGTCTAGGTAGTATCTACACCATTTTTTTTTTTTTTTTTAATATTTTCTAAAATAATATGCTAGGTATCAGTTAAAGTTTTCGACAGACCTGTACGACATTACCACCACCTGTAAATTTGTTGATTATCAATTCTTTTGTCAGTGCAATATTATCGATTAGACCCTAAACTTTCCGATTATCAAAAAAAATTTGGAAAAAAATCATTAAGATTTTTAGGGGGTGCTCAGTTTCTCATACAACTTTATAGTAAATCCATCCTGCATTTTCGAAACACTCGCGTTGAGGTCGCTTTGATGTTGCTGGGACCATGTATAGAGAAGCTTACAATTTTAAGATCGACAAACCCATGGAAAACTTTTAATTACCCCTACTTTATGTCATTGAAAAATAAGTTATTGAAAACATTAAAAGAAAATTTTTGACAGAGTTTTTTTAAAATAATTCCTGTTGTAAAAAAATATTTGGGAAGAAAAATATGACATGTTAACATAATTTTTTTTTTTTTTTTTTTTTTTTTGACAGAGAATCTTTAAAATAATTCCCATTCTAAAAATTTTTTGAATAAAAACATATTTCCGGATCGGGTTTTTTTATTAATTTCCTACAAGTTTTGGAAAAAAAGGAACAGGGCAAAACTCGAAGCGAATGTTTCCAAAATGGATGATCAATTTTTTTTTTTTTAATCATATCACCCCAAGCAAGGCGAAATCGCCACTGATGCACAGGGGGCTATGTGAGAAGGAAAAGATTAGAAAAGAGAAAGCTGGAAACCGCATCCTAAACAGGGAACAAGAGATGAGCCTCTTAACCTGTTCAATACACGTGGGTGGAGTGTGAACCGGGCGATAGATAGATCTATCTACTCCAATTGAAAAAAACAAAAAAACAAAGTGAGAAGATTGGAAAAGAGAAAGCCGGAAACCACATCCTAAACAGGGAACAACGAATGAGCCTCTTAACCTGTTCAATAGACGTGGGTGGAGTGTGAACCGGGCGATAGTTTAGTCTATCTACTCCAATTGAAAAAAAAGAAAGAAAAAAAGAGACAAGATTGGAAAAGAGAAAACCGGAGACCGCATCCTAAACAGGAAACAAGGGATGAGCCTCTTCACCTGTTCAATAGACGTGGGTGGAGTGTGAACCGGGCGATAGTTTAGTCTATCTACTCCAATTGTTTAGTCTAACGTTGTATGAGAAACTGAGGACCCACTAAAAATCTTTAAATATTAGATTTTTCCCCAATTTCTTTTGAAAATCGGAAACTTTATGTACTAATAGATAAGAATACAATAAAAAAAAAGTAAAAAAAAAAATGTTAATCAACAAATTTACAGGTGGTGGTTATGTTGTACAGGTCCGCCAAGTTTTCTTACTGAGAATATTTGTTGAGAAAATGGCCACCATTTTTTTTTCGTCTAATCTCAACAGTCATGTCCCCAACGAGTCACAACTATTACTTTCTTGCATGCATAATATTCCTTTTCAGGTTTTCTAAAAGATATAATAAAAGTTATTTTCTAATAATTAGATGCTTCGTGGCAAGTAATGAAACATTATGACGTGCCATAAATTTGATTTATACGTGTTTTATAATTGCGAAGCCATATATTGCTGACAAATTAAATTCTGCAAATATTGCTAATATCGTAGTTGAATCAATGAATGTTGTCATTGAGCTTTGCTTTTTATACGTACTTGATATTTATAAAACATTCTAGTAAAAGTTAAAAGAAGAGGTAAGCCATTTGTATTTTCAAAAAAATATTCACAGGTAGCCACTGACATTGCTTCAGATATGATTTCATTTGGTTGGTTTGTTTAACGGCATATTAACATCTTATTGGTCATTAATGCCTAAATTTAATTTGACACAAGTTCAGTTTAACGTAGAAAGCTTCTGTGCCTGCACCCGGGCTAGGTTAAAAAATAGCCCACACCCCGCAGCTGTTTATTACACTGTTATACATATTACTACTGATTTTCTCCTCCCTCGTGCATTGAGGTAATTATGTTCCCCAAGGGCAACTCCTAATATATTTCCAGTTGGGCTTTGACCAAAAACAAAGACACAACAAAATTCCGAAGACAGAATCGAATAGTGAAATAAAATGTGGTTTGTACTTCCCTTCTGTGTAACTCTCTTCCATATTCTCGTTACCCTGATAGCTACAATCTCCAAGAGTTTAAATGCAGCGTCAACTATCATCTCTTATCTCCTTGACACCCATCCATTTTCCTCCTTTACACTTTACTCTCACGCAGTTCTCTTCATACCAGTGTTGCCATCCTTCTCTTACCCATTCTCTGACACCTATTGTAACCTGTCCTCCTCTTTTTTCACTCTCCTCTGTGTAAACCCCTGCGCACCAGTGGTAATTCTGCCTTGTTTGGGGTGAGACGATTAAAAAAAACTAGAAAACATTTGGCCTGGTGCTCCTGTTATATATTGAGAGATTATTGATAAAGTCTAAAAAAGAAGAATCTGCAATGATTCTCTCCAGAATCTATCTTACATATTTATAAGTCGACCATTCGTCCTTGCTTTGAATATTGCTGCCACATCTTGTCTGGTGCTCCTGTTATATATTTAGGGATTATTGATAAAATCCAAACAAGAATCTGCAATGTTTCTCTCCAGAATCTATCTTACATATTTATAAGTCGACCATTCGTCCTTGCTTTGAATATTGCTGCCACATCTGGTCTGGTGCTCCTGTTATATATTTAGAGATTATTGATAAAATCCAAAAAAGAATCTGCAATGTTTCTCTCCAGAATCTATCTTACATATTTATAAATCTACCATTCGTCCTTGCTTTGAATATTGCTGCCACATCTGGTCTGGTGTTCCTGTTACATATTTAGAGATTCTTGATAAAATCCAAAAAAGAATCTACAATGTTTCTCTCCAGAATCTATCTTACATATTTATAAGTCTACCATTCGTCCTTGATTTGAATATTGCTGCCACATCTGGTCTGGTGCTCCTGTTATATATTTAGAGATTATTGATAAAATCCAAAGAAGAATCTGCAATGGTTCTCTCCAGAATCTATCTTACATATTTACATATTTAAAATGTTGTTATTATAATAATTTATAATAAAAATATTGCAATAATATATTGCTTTATTCTGTAGTAAGTACTTTTTAAAAATAAATGCTACGAACTCTGGATTGTAATATCATTTGTTCTTCCTTTTAATAATAATAATAATAATAATAATAATAATAATAAGCGACTGGAATTACAACGAGAATGACGTGTTTTTTCTGAAGCTCTTGAAAACGTAACGTCTCTTTTCTAATGGAATTTTATTTTACTATTTTAAGGTAAACATGATTTTTTCTTCGTATATTATTTAATTTATCCGTTTCTTCTTTAAATGATCCTAATAAATACATTCATCAACTAGTTATCTTATTATTCATATTTTCTTTAGATGTCGATATTTCGAAATAATTCTTTTAAAAAACTTTGATAATTTTTCTTAAGAACCAAATATAAAACAAAACAACAGGGAAAAATACGATGTAATACAGTTTGATACAATTTCTACGATATTCTTTCTTAGAAAGAATACGTATTTATGAAATGATAAAAAATTGGAACAATAAAAAATGCATTGACAGAATCCCTGGATACCCCAGCTTAAGAAATATACAAAAAATTGTCTTGTTAAGTATAGCCCACACACTAAAGAGAACTTTGTCTATGTAATGCTAGTGGGGTTAGGATAGATATGAAAAAACATGAAATGGAGCCATAGCAACACACCACAACCTGCGTTAGGTCTTCCTGCAGACTTGGTAGGTAGTGCGACCATAGCAGAAATCGAAATGGGATAAAAAATGACAACATAATAATAATAATAAAAGTAACGATAAGGATAACATTCTATATTTAATATTTCGTTTATTTTTTTGTTTACAAATTGTTATATTTTAGTAATTCATAGAAAAAGGATGTTTATTTTTTGGGTGTGAATGATGACATCTTATAAATGACGTCCATTTTCCAACTCAAAAAAACGTGCTTTTTCTAAGGTGTTTTCCATAAAAACTCTTAACGTTTGTCCTTCCAGTGATCTTATCTTTGCTCTAATGTTATTTTTAAGATCTGAAATTGTTTGAGGTTTGTTGACATAAACTTTTTTTCCTTAAAATGGCGGTATAGAACAAATCTGGATTGGTCAAATCTGGGGAACGAAATGGCTAATATATTTCTGACAATCAAAAAATTTATTTTTTATCAAACATTTCAAAATACGCGTTCGCTGTTCAATAGTGTATTTTTCCAGGCTTACATTTCAGGGTTTTCTTTATATAAATTGAAAATAAAAGCAAAAAATAAAATAGTTATTTAAAAAGTTATTAAATATTGAAACACGTTTTAGAACATCCAGTACGGCATATATGTAAAGGGTACGATGGGTCAATTTTTTTTTTTTTTTTTTTATAAGCGTTTCACCCCGAGCAAGGCATGTCACTGCCACTACTGTGCAGGGGGCTACGTAGAGTGGAGAAAGGCTGATTAAATATAGGAAATGACAGAGGGTGGGTGATAGGCGGGTAAGGATACCGAGAATGAGGGTTGGGTAGATGAGAGTGTTGTGAGAATAGTTGGGAGTTAGTGTGATAGGAGGTGTCTATTGACCCTACATTTAAACACCTGGAGATTGTAACTGTCGGGAAAGCAGACTTGTGGAAGGGAGTTCCACAGGCGGGAAGCGCGAGAAAAGAAGCTGTTGGAGTAGAATTTACGGTTACATCTTATTTGTTTAACTGTAAAAGGGTGGGACCTAGTTGCTAATTTAGTATCTCGTGTAAATTCGTGCTTAGGCGGCACCAGTGATCTAAGCTCATCGGAGCAGAAGCCATGAAAGTACTTGTAGAAGAGGCACAGGGAAGCCACATCACGCCGGTGTGAGAGCGGCTGCAGCCGGTCTGCCAAGTCAGTATCAACCACGTTACAGATCCTCCTTTGTATTTTGTCAAGAAGCCCAAGGAGAGCAGCAGGGGCACCCGACCAGATATAGCATCAATATTCAATACACGGGCGGATGGTAGATTTGTATATTGGCAGAATAGATTCAGGTGGGAAAAATTTCCGGGCCCTGCACAGGGAGCCCACTTTCATAGCAGCAGATTTGGCAATGGATTCAATATAGTCATTCCATTTGAGGTCCGCCGAGAGTGTAAGGCCAAGGAGGCGTAGTATTTTACTCTCTGGGAGACTAGCCTGTCCCATGCTAATGGGAGGTAGATGCGATTGTCTATGGTGATTAGTTGATAACAGCTTTGTTTTGGAGGCATTGAAATTTACCAACCATTTACTACCCCAGGTCACTACGGATTGGAGGTCCCTTTCAAGTACGGCAGCGAGGTTCACTTTGTCGTCCAGACCTGGTTTCTGATCGATGCGGGAGTAGATTGTTGTGTCGTCGGCATACATGCCAACTTGGGATCTAATGGTGTCGGGGAGATCATTAATGTAGATCAGAAAGAGCGTGGGGCCTAGGATAGAACCTTGAGGGACGCCCGCGTTCGTCTGGTAGTTTTGGGAGGCATGCCCATTTAATACCACCTTCAATGTGCGGTTAGAGAGGAAAGACTGGATGAGGTCAAACAGATGTCCAGTTATCCCATAGCTCCGCAGTTTGCACAAAAGGCCAGCATGCCAGACCCTGTCGAATGCTTTGGAGATATCCAAGGCAACGGTTCGGGCTTCACCATTCTTGTCAAGTACCTGGTATATGTATTCGGTAATGGTCGTTAGCATATCAGCAGTAGACCTGGTGAAGCGAAACCCATACTGTTTGTCAGAGAGAAGCCCGTTGGCCATAAGATGCTGAGTCACCTCGGCGTTGATAATGGCTTCGAAAACTTTGCCAAAGATTGGAAGGAGACTAATAGGGCGGTAATTGGCGGGGTCTGAGGGTTCGCCAGAATTCTTAAATATAGGTACTACGCAGGAGGACTTCCAACAGGCAGGAAAGCAGGAAGCAGATAGGCAGAGGTTATAGAGTTTAGAGAGGACAGAGGAGAGTTCTGGGGCACATTTCTTCAGTACTATGACTGGGATTCCGTCACCGCCGCTCGCTTTAATTGTCTCTATTTTATATTTTTAGGTTCATCTATACACGTTTTTGTTCTTGAATTTTGTGTTCATTACAGATATACAGTGTGCAATGAATGAATTGTCGTCCAAATGAGGCCAACATGAAAATAACACTGACATCTCATTTTAACAGATATAGAGGATGCGATGGATGAATTGTCGTCTAAATGAGGCCAAAATAAAAATAACACTGACATCTCATTTTAACAGATATACAAGGTGCGATGGATGAATTGTCGTCTAAATGAGGTCAAAATGAAAATAACACTGACATCTCATTTTAACAGATATACAGGGTGCGATGGTTTAAGTATAGTAGGGTCAGTTGGACAGCGTTTGTGAGAAAAAGAGAACCATGACGCAATTCTCTTTGTCAGAAATTTGATGTATGATGTACTGTTTGGCATTCGCACCGGAAACATTAATAAAAACATATAGTGTTTGGGTGTTAATTAGGGGGAAAGTGCAAAGGATTCGGAAAGAGTTAGATGATATATTATCCAGTTAACATCATGGTGTTTGGAGTCATCACTAGTGATGTAAACGTTATGCCTCCATTCATCATCCCACAGGAGTTCAGATTCAACACGGAGGCTTACGCCAAGTGCATTGAGGAGGTAATACTCACATGGGACAAGGATAAAGAGCTGCTAGATGTGCCTCTGCATAGCGACATGACTCTGCACCATGCCAAACAAGCAGGATAATACAGTCATGGCTGTCAGACATTTTTTTCACTCATGATTATTATGTGTGGGGCGCATTTAAATAAATCTTTGTAACACCAGAGATTAACTGAATGTAAGGATTATGGCACCATTCACCATCTTAAACTAGGAGACGATCCAGAAAAGGTGTAAGCTATTCCGATATCGTCTGGAATCTGTGGTTGAAGCCAAAGGCGATTTTATTGAATAAATTTACTCTTAAGTATTTCGAGGTACTTTTGTGTAATTTCGGCAAATACATCTGTCAAAATGAGATGTCAGAGTGATTTTCATTTGTGTGTCATTTAGACGACAATTTATCCATCGCACTCTGTATATCTGTTAAAATGAGATGTCAGTGTTATTTTCATTTTGGCCTCATTTAGACGACAATTCATCCATCGCATCCTCTATATCTGTTAAAATGAGATGTCAGTGTTATTTTCATTTTGGCCTCATTTAGACGACAATTCATCCATCGCATCCTCTATATCTGTTAAAATGAGATGTCAGTGTTATTTTCATTTTGGCCTCATTTAGACGACAATTCATCCATCGCATCCTCTATATCTGTTAAAATGAGATGTCAGTGTTATTTTCATTTTGGCCTCATTTAGACGACAATTCATCCATCGCATCCTCTATATCTGTTAAAATGAGATGTCAGTGTTATTTTCATTTTGGCCTCATTTAGACGACAATTCATCCATCGCATCCTCTATATCTGTTAAAATGAGATGTCAGTGTTATTTTCATTTTGGCCTCATTTAGACGACAATTCATCCATCGCATCCTCTATATCTGTTAAAATGAGATGTCAGTGTTATTTTCATTTTGGCCTCATTTAGACGACAATTCATCCATCGCATCCTCTATATCTGTTAAAATGAGATAGTATTATTTTCATTTTGGCCTCATTTAGACGACAATTCATCCATCGCATCCTGTATATCTGTTAAAATGAGATGTCAGTGTTATTTTCATTTTGGCCTCATTTTGACGACAATTCTGCCATCGCAACCTGTATATATTACAGCGTCCTGTATATGTGCATATTAAACATGACTTTTCCCTAAATAAATTATCGGTAGATAATTAAACCAAACTGAGCAAGGAAGCTACAGAGGAATATTAAAAAAAAAAAAAAAAAAAGTTCACCGTTTGATGAAGCCAGGTGTCGACAACCTTTTGGAGAGTGAGGGCCCAAAAGCCATGTAGATTCATGGAGGAGAGCCGAAGAGCTATGGCTTCAGTGTCATGGAGGAGAATTGTGTTATTAAGTAAACATTTTTGAAATGATTTGAAAATTATTTTCGATAACTTTTGCCTTGGAAAACGTATTTTGTTTTGTTTTTGTTTTGTTTTTTTTCTTATTTGTATTTACAAAAAAAAAAAAATCTCTACCAGGAAGCAAAAATTTCGGAGTTGCAAAAAATATTTCACTTCTTTCTCAATCATATAAAAAACAGGTTTCGAACTCATCAAAAAAAAAGAAAATATCTGAATTTTGTAAAAAAAATATTACATCTTAAAAATAAATATTTCATAAAACAGAACTGAAAAAACAAATTCCATTAAAATCGGTTGAAAACACGATTTTATATTCATTTAAAAGTGCCCGCTAACGAAAGCAATTTCACAGAAAAAGTGAAAGTGAGGCCGTACGCTAATTTTGGCAATCCCAACAAATAAAAAATAAAAGTAAAACACATTCTCCAAGTAAAAAGAAATAATTTTTTAAAAATTTCGACGCAATATATTCAGACTATCAACTGTCACTTTGGTTTAGTTTACCTATTATCGTGTCCAGAATAAGGTAACGGGCCAGACAAGATTCACTCGCGGGCCGGATGTGGCCCGCGGGCCGGGGGTTACCGACCGCTGGATTAAGCGATAAAATCAATCATTGCATGTCCCAGCCCAGTCGGAGACGACAAGCGATCTCTGGGAATTTCAATGTGGAGTTGTCTCTTGAGTACGCAAGGTCAAATTTGCAATTGGCAAAATTTGCACGCACTAACCCGTCCCTAATCGTTAAGGTTTTAACAGCCTCCCCAGCATGAGGTGGGGGAGAGTTAATGCCGTGACAAAGGCTTTTCTTCTCTTCTTTTCGTTTTTTTTCCTTTTCTCCAGAGTGATAGATTAGGAATTAAGTCATAAATCTACAACCTGTTTCATAATTAAGCACACACACACACACACACACACACACACACACACACACACACACACACACACAGAGAGAGAGAGAGAGAGAGAGAGAGAGAGACATGTATATATACGGGGTGCGGCAGAAATACATCCCATATATCAGACAGTCAGTTAAGTGCCATACGTGATATATGCTTGGGCGATCATGTCTCTATCGATCGATGACTGATTAGGCAGAAAATTTTCCCGCAGTAGGTTGCCATTTCTTTCTGTGATAGACTGATTTCCAACCAAGGTTATAGAACTCAATTCGTCCTGCTATTCAATCCTTTTATCCATATAATCAGTTAAATAATTAGTGGGGGATCAGTTTATTACTTTTTATAACAGTAGAAAACCAATCCTCTACTTTATACCAAGTAGAAGCCTTAATCAGGATTCCAACTATTATATTCAGTCAGTCAGTTAAGTGCCATACGTGATACATGCTTGGCGATCATGTCTCGAAAGAGACATGACTGACTTGGCAGAAGATTATCCCGCAATAGATAGCCATTGCTTTCTGCGTTAGACTGATTGCCAACCAAGGCTATAAAACCCAGTATGTCCTGTTATTTAACCCATAAGTGGAGGGAGAGACGGATTAATACCTTTCCCAAGGGTATTTGTGCAAAACTGAATTCAAAAATACAGTTACGCACAAACTGTGCTGAGATATAAATTAATATTTCTTTGTCTATTTAACGACATGCTTAACAGATATATGTATATATCTAAACTTATTTATAAATGGAACTTTGTGTGTGTCTGTGTGTGTCCGTTACCTATAGACTCCGAAACGCCTGAACTGATTTTCTTGAAAATTTACACAGTTGTACTATAAGCGTCTGCGAGTGTTCCTAGCTATGTTTTGTGTCGAGGTACCCCCCGATAAATATCGAAAATCGATAATCGAATAAATCGGTTTATAGAAGGAGTGGTCCGATTTTAATCAAATTTCATACACTTATAGACAAAGACATAAAAAACGATATTCAGAAGTTTCAAGGTTGCAGTTCTTACAATAGTGCAGAAAATCGATAATATATATATATATATATATATATATATATAAAAGGCAAGATGTTTGTGTGTGTGTCTGTTTATCTATCTGTATGTCCTTTATACAAATCAACAATTTTTATCCGATTCTCACCAAACTTCAGACAAATATTCTTTAGGCTGAGTCTGAGTACCAAGACCATGGATTAGTTTTAAAGCTTTCATTACTCCCGAGCAACGCCGGGCTATACTGCTAGCGATTAATAAATAGATAATATCTAACACATTCATTGCCTTCCTTTATCTTTCTAATTGCATTGTGAAAGCCTTCAAAACCTACCCATACATTTTTTTCTCCTTTATTATTTCTCTTTTTCCAAATTAAAATTTTTGACAGGTCTGGCTTTCTGTCGCAAAACATTAAAACACTACTGTCTATGAGTCGTACACACACCATTCTTTAAATTATTATAACCCCCCACTTACTTGATTCATCTCATTTCATTACACCCGAGCAACGCCGGGCTATACTGCTAGTAACTAAATAAAAGTAAAACCTTCCTCCGCTCGATATGTGACTCATCTAATGATTTTTTTTTTTACCCATTAAAGTGGAGGAAGATTTCCTCACAAGTACAAGTAAGTGTGAACTACTATCACTCACAAACAAGATGATGACTGAACACAGAGATGATAACAATAATTAATTCCTTTTCATATGTGGAAACAACAACGCTCTGCCTGATGAAGGACACGAGACCAGAAACACGTGTAGCAGAATATAAAAAATAAAATACAGTATATTTTATAAAAGAATATTTGCAGTTTCTCTTTTTATTCAAAACTAGCAGTATAGCCCGGCGTTGCCTGAGTGTAATGAAAGCTTTAAATCTCATCCATGGTCCTGGAGCTCAGACTCTTTGGACGTTGGCACGAAAGACTAAAAAGCAATAGTTGTTTCCAGTTAAAGCGAAACCGTAGACTGAAAGAAAAATGAATGGATGTAAGTCAAATTTTGATTTCCTTGTATCGATATCAAATAAGTATTTTTCGTCGTAAACAGAATTTTGAAGGCTAAATAAGTCCTCTGAGTAAATGGTATCATGGCTGAGACTAAGAACTACAATTATACCTACTTAGAGCCAAACCCGAAGCAAAAATTAAAATAAAAGGGCTGAAAAAATACAGACATACAGGCAGATAAACAGACACACACACAAACATCTTTCTTGCCTTTTATAAATATATTTTATCGATTTTCTGCACTATTGTAAGAACTGCAACCTAGAAACTTCTGAATATCGTTTCTTATGTCTTTATCTATGAGTGTATCAAATTTGATTAAATCAGACCACTCCTTCTATAACCCGATTTTTTCGATTACCGATTTTTGATATTTATCAGGAGTACCTCGCACAAAACCTAGCTAAGAACACTCGCAGACGCTTACAGTACAACTGTGTAAATTTTCAAGGACATTGGTTCAGCCGTTTCTGTGTCTATAGGTAACGGACACACACACACAGACACACACACACAGACAAAGTTCCATTTATAAATAAGTTTAGATTAGATGTAAACTTTTCTCAATATATATATATATGATTTGTTTGAATATTATTTTTGATCGATTCTCGTATTTGAGTAGATATTCTATTTAAAATCAAACACTATTATATATTTATTTCTACCGGCCTGATTATTTGCGATAGATTTTTGTTACGAAAATGTGTGTCATTGATTTAAGTTCATTTAGACTGATGGTCATTCGAGGTCGAGAGGTCTAAGACGTGCCAGATCCCATAGTGGCTTCCCCTATGTGGATAGGGGTCGCAGGTTCGAATCCTTCTGAATGACACACATTTCGGAACAAAAATTTATCGTATATAATCAGGCCGGTAGAAATAAATATATAATACTGTTTGATGTTTATTTCAAATTGTCGGTTGTTTATAACCAGTTTATCTTCGTATATATATATATATATATATATATATATATATATATATATATATATATTATGTACCTATATATATATATATATATATATATATAGGTACATAATAGGTATATGGGAGAAAAAGAAACAGATCTGACAGTAATACTTCGAAGGTGTTATTTCTAGTAAATGTAACTTTATAAAAGTTGGGAACCGATCTACTGCAGAAATAATGGCAACCTACTGCGGGATAATCTTCTGCCAAGTCAGTCATGTCTCTTTCGGGACATGATCGCCCAAGCGTGTATCATGTATGGCACTTAGCTGACTGAATATAATAAAGTGGGGGATCAGTTTTATATTGTTATGAAGTAATAAACTGATGCCCCACTAATTACTTAAATGGCTAATATGGCTAAAAGTATTGAATAGCAGAACAGATTGGGTTCTATAGCTTTGGTTGGCAATTATTCTGTTACGCCTTAAAGCAGAGAAATATTTTCTCGCAAGTACATGAAATTGTGAACTACTACAACAGAAAGAAAATGACTGATCAGAGATACTATAACGATAATTAATTCCTTTTAATATGTGGAAACAAACGCTATCTGCCTGATGAAGGTCATCAGACCAGAAACACTTGTAGCAGAATATAAAAAATAAAATAAAATATATTTTATAAAAGAAAATTTGAGGTTTCTCTTTTCATTTAAAATATGCACCTTTTTCTCATTGGAACCACTCTAACATCCTTATTAGATATATATATATATATATATATATATATATATACTTCTTCTTCTATGTGCCCTGTCTCTTCAGGATGTAGGCGATCATAGCTTTCCACTTCTCCCTATACCTGGTGGCTCTTAGCACGCCTTCTCCTGTAACCCTCGTTCCGTCATCCACCTGATTAGGTCCTTCAAATATGTTATCCGTTGCTTTCTCCTGTCTCTTTTTCCCTCTATCTGGCTTGTTAGTATCAGATTCTCCAAGCCCTCCTTCCTCATTGCATGTCACAGGAACTTCAGCCGTTTCTTCTTGGTGCTCAGTATTAATTTCTTCGGTATCAGCGGAACAATCTTCTTCTCCTATGTACCTTGTCCTTTCAGGACGTAGGCGATCGTGGCTTTCCACGTCTTCCTATCCCTGGTGGCTCTTAGCACGCTTTCTCCTGTTACACCATGCAACCCTCGTTCTGTCATCCACTAGCTCAAGCCCATCAATCTAGAATATAAGTGTATAGAAACTAGCATGGCCACAAAATAAGTGATCAGTTTATATATTGATTATAATATAGAATTGATCCCCCATTTTATACCTACATTATAATTTCTTATAAACAGTTGGCATATATATTCTTCTATGTACCCTATCCTTTCAGGACGTAAGCGATCATGGCTTTCCACGTTTCCCTGGAAGCTCTTAGCACGCCTTCTCCTGTTACACCATGAAACCCTCGTTCCATCATCCACCTGATTAGGTCCTTCAAATATGTTATCCGTTGCTTTCCCCTGTCTATTTACCCCTCTATCTGGCCTGTTAGTATCAGGTTCTCCAAGCCCTCCTTCTTCATTGCATATTCCAGAAACTTCACCTGTCTCTTCCTGATGACCGGTCATAATTATTAGGTCACCCTAGTTTTTTAAAAGAAATGATGTATTTCATACTATTTTTAGTATTTATTGCCAAGTGGACAATTCTAAATGAAAATAGAATGGTTCTTTTGTTATTATTACTTTGCAAAATTTTACAAGTTAAGAAAGCAAAGATGAACTCGACCGAATCAGCCTATATTTTCTTCATTCTTTCATTGATGAAACTGCAATATAGGTAATTATTAAATATTTATAAATTCATTTGATGCACATGTTATTGTGCAGTATTAACAAAAGAGCCATTCTATTTTCAATTACAGTTATTCACTTGGCAATAAGTACTAAAAATAGTATGAAATACATCATTTTTTAAAACAGTAGGGTCGCCTAATAATTATGGCCGTTAGTATATATATATATATATATCACCTAATGAGCCAGACGAACCTACCTAAGTTTCACCTAAACGGATCGTCAGCTTTCTCTGACGATCCGTTTTGGTGAAACCTAGGTAGGTTCGATAGGTTCATTAGGTGCTATTTATTTAATTTGCTCTACCTTTGTATTAAGCGCTTTCTGTTAGATGATTACTCCTCTCTGGTTTTCTCTTGGGGCTTCGTGCTGATTTCAGTCCGAACACTTTTGACTGTCTTTCATGCCCTAAGCTCTTTCTTCTTTTACAACCGTTTTTTTCTTCGTTCGATAGTTTTCGAGGAAGATTTTCGAGACGAGTATAGATGTAATCTTGTATATATATATATATATATATATATATATATATATTAACATCATAGCCCGGCGTTGCCCGTGCAACCTAGAATATTTTAGTAGTAGAAGATGCCAATGAGAGAAATAGGTAACAACAACAAATAATAATAATAACAACAAATACGCAGTAGAACCTCCTTCTCGAGTATTGAAGGTAGTTTCGAGAGCATTGGCTTGGGCCTCGTTGTCAGATATGAAATAACTTTGCAAGAAAGATTTGGTGTTATGTGTGACATTGTAAACAACATTGCGTTTGTTTTTGTTTCAAAATTACGGGTGAAAAATTTACATTTTTTGTTGACTAAATGAATTTAACATAAAAATAAAAATTATTTATTTTGTTTTATTGAAATTAGAAATATAAAAACTATTACGCTCTCAGTTCAGAATTTTCGAAGAATATTTAAAAAGTAGACATTTCACTTTAGACTAAAAAGTTACATTAATGCCACACAAGTTACAGACAGTTGATTTCCTGCATGAAATATTGAGTGGAAAAACAGCTTTATTTTTTAATTGTACTTTCTGAAGCATGAAATATTAAATCTAAAAAAAAAGACATAAATAATTAAATTAACCAGTGGCACTTTCTTTTTTACATATTTTGTTTTTGTTTGAAAAAACACTTTTTAAAAAATTATTTCTACTGTTTCAAAATTACGGGGAAAATATTAACATTTTTTTGTTGAGCAAATGAATTTTTAAAACGACTGAATAATAATTAAATATAAAGGCTAATTTTTTTTTCAATAACAAAATATTTTGTCGCGTTTGACACGTGTGATTTGATTTCTGTGACGTAATTTAGCAACCGTCTTAGATCTTAGATGTTTTACGGAGAAAATGTAAACAATCGGCTCCATTGGCTGAAAAGTGCGAAAGGGAAAATTGCTGAACTTAAATTTAAAAAGTATGTGTCGACCTGGCTTCGCTGTAGATATGTATCCCTAGAAAGTTTGAATGGCGTAGCTTAAAAAAATGTAGGCCTGCATAGGGAACAGTCACACACAGACTCACAGATTGCCTTTTATATATATACTAGCACCCTAGCCCGGTGTTGCTCGTGCAACTCAGAATATTTTAGTAGTAGAAGATGTCAATGAGAGGAGTAGATGGAAATCATTTATTGAAAGTTGGAAAGGAGAGCTAAGGCTGTTAGTAACCATTTTCAGCATTAAGAAGGCGGCATTGAATGCATGTTGCTGTAGTATTCGAACAGAGTATAAAGTGTAGATTTAGTGCTGGTCATACTTTAGTCTCCTTCTAAGGGGGGGTTCCAAATTATGGGAAAAAATATTCACATTTTTTTGTTAACTAAATGAATTTTTAAAACGTCGGAATAAAAATTAAATATAAAAGCTCATTTTTTTTTATATAAAAACTTATTTTAGTCGCGTTTGACACGCGTGATTTGATTTCTGTGACGTAATCTAGCAACCATCTTAGATCTTAGATGTTTTACGGAGCAAATGTAAACAATCTGCTCCATTGGCCAAAAAGTGCGAAAGGGAAAATTTCTGAACTTAAACACAAAAAGTATGTGTCGACCTGGCTTCCCTGTAGATATGTGTCCCTAGAAAGTTTGAATGGCGTAGCTTAAAAATGTAGTCGTGCATAGGGAACAGTCGCACACAGACTCACAGATTGCCTTTTATATATATTGCCTGTAATTTTTGTCATATTGCAAGTGATTTATATTTATTTATCTTTGACTGAAGATTCTCAGAAGAGGAATGTAAAATTGGAAATAGAATAATATCATGCTTTCCAAACGACTGAATGAAAATATACGAACTAAATTTAGTGCATTTCGGGTTTCAGTTTTGAATTTCAGATAATCCAGCTGTGATTTTCGTCTTTTTCGTGTATCATTTTCTCCAATGTTAATAATTTTTTCTTAAATATCCGAGTTTAAACTTGCAATCGTTTATTTTCTACTCAAAATATTGTTTATTCACTACGCGTTTCTCTTTCCAATACAAAACCTGGTGGCCTTGTTCATTAAGAATTACGTCTAGAAATATCAGGTTCTATTTTTGTATATTACGATGGATTAAGCACTCGGGTCACGAAATATTACTTTTTATTAAAGTTAGTAGGGGATTCAGTTTACTTTGTAAATTGATCCCTCTCCTATGAAATATATGTAACCTTATAGGATAAAAATCCTATATCATCCATCAACCAACTAAAATAACACAAAATAAATTGCACACCCGCAAAAAAGGGATTCAAACGACTTTGGAAAAAACCAACTAAGAAAAATTCACAAGTCAGTCCGAAAAGCAAATTATGAATCCTGATTGGATTAAAAACTGCAAATTCACATATGACGTATTTTCACGCCTAGATGGGAAAAGGCCGCTGGAGCCAGCATCATGAGAAGTTTCACATCACACCACATCAAATTCACTCAGATGGGAGCTGTTAGCTGAGGAGCTCGTGGCAATGTAACGAAAGAAAATTCAAGAAGCCGACTCGGACGCAGGGCACGTCACAGTTTCATTCAACGTCTTCTTCCAATTTTCTTTTTTTCTTTTTCACTCCACACCAACCCGGGCGTAGGTCGCGTTACAGTTTAATTCACCCTCTTTTTCTAACGTCCTTTTCTTCATTTTCAAACCACGCCGCTAAACAGAACAGCACAACGACAAAATGGACACGTGTTAAGTACTACTTCTTTATACGTTGTTACCCGAAGCAAAAATCAAAATAAAAGGGCTGAAAAAATACAGACATACAGACAGATAAACAGACACACACACAAACATCTTGTCTTATATATATATATATATATATATATTATCGATTTTCTGCATTATTGTAAGAACTGCAACCTTGAATCTTCTGAATATCGTTTCTTATGTCTTTGTCTATGAGTGTATCAAATTTGATTAAAATTGGACCACTCCTTCTATAACCCGATTTTTTCGATTATCGATTTTCGATATTTATCGGGGGTACAAAACCTAGCTAAGAACACTCACAGATGCTTATAGTACAACTGTGTAAATTTTCAAGAAAATCGGTTCAGCCGTTTCGGAGTCTATAGGTAACGGACAAACACACAGACACACACATACACACACATATACAAAGTTCCCTTTATAAATAAGTTTAGATGTAGGCAGCGTATCTTTTATTCGCTCTTCAGATGGCGTGACGCAGAATAGAAGATGGGGTCAGAGGTGTCATCACACACGCTTCAAGCCATACAGAGGCCGCGCTCGTCCGCTGTGTTCAGTGTGTCTTTCTCGGTCTGGATTCTGATCTCAAATTCTCACCGACAGAACGACTACTTGTAGCAATCTGTTTCTTATATAATTGACTACGTCATCTTTTAACACATTGTTTACCCTATTTCAAGGCTCACATTATCTAACCTTGGCTACGCTGGTTTCAAATCAATCAAACATTTTCCTGATACGGAGAAGTTTGACTGCATTCTTAACTTTGACAACAATCAAATATTTATCAAAATGATGTCTATTTTTGTTTTGCTAGCAATTTGTATAATTTTTTGCTGTTTCATAAAAATAAACTTTTATTCGAAATTATGCACCAGCTCAAATAATGTACAACAGTAGCAACTACTGATCTCAGGTCCACCCTGACCCCGGTTCGTTAAACCTGTTAATCGCAGGTTTCCTCTGATCCGGGTTCGTTACACCTGTTGATCCTAGGTACGCTCTGATCTGGGTTCGTAGTATCTATTAATTCTAGATCTACTCTGAACCCAGTGGTATCAACTGTTATGGTCACAGCCATTGGTCAATAGTGAAAAATAAAACAAAAACCTGTTTAAGTATAAAAAATACAATATTAAAATATGACCAGCAATAGATTTCATCTGTAGTTGAAGGTAGATAGTTACGTTAAAAATATGTTCAGTTAAAGTCATAATATTGTGCTTAAAGTATTTAGATTTCAGCATTAAATAATTCATATGGCACTAAACAAACTTAAAGAACCAATATGAAGGAACTCATTACATTAATCCATATAAAATCCTACAATTTCTTAAAGAAATCAAATTGGATTCCAAAATATAACTTCATCAAAACAACAACATAAAAGAACTCTTTTATGACAATAATCCATATAATATCCTAAAATTTCTTAAAGAAATCAAATTGGATTCCAAAATATAACTTCAACAAAACTACGACATAAAAGAACTCTTTTATGACAATAATCCATATAATATCCTAAAATGTCTTAAATAAATCAAACTATATTCCAAAATATAACTTTAAAAAATAACAACATAAACCAGACATATCATTGCCTGTAGAAATTACGTTCCCACAAGCCAGTATAAACAAAAAAGCTGAGTATCATCTACCATGTATTCAATTGTGAAAGCAGAATAACATGTATCTTTATTACTCCAAAGCGCCTCCAAAAATTATTTTTGGCATTATGTGCGTTGTGGTTCAGGGGATATCGACTCGGAAGGACGCATCGGAAAGCCGAGTTCGAATTCCAGTTGAATCCCTTGCATTCACTGTCGCACAAATAGCCTTGTATTTCCCCTCCAGTTATAGGTTAAATAATAGGACAGATTGCGTTCTATAGCCTTGGCTGGCAACCAATCTATGGCAGAAAGCAATGGCAACCAACTGCGGAATAATCTTATGCCCAGTCTGTCATGCCTCTTCCGAGACATGATCGCTCAAAGCGTGGATCACATACGGCATTTAACTGATTGATTTTGGTATTAAATGACCCATAAAGAGT
This sequence comes from Ascarosepion bandense, assembly GCA_037127315.1. Taxonomy (NCBI): domain Eukaryota; kingdom Metazoa; phylum Mollusca; class Cephalopoda; order Sepiida; family Sepiidae; genus Ascarosepion; species Ascarosepion bandense. The sequence continues at coordinate 3,415,879 of JBBBDQ010000934.1, forward strand.
TGATACGCTGTTAACCAAACAAAAAATAAATCGAGAAACAAATCAATGATTCTTTTTTTTTTCTTCGAAAATAGTAGCGTATCTGATATGTCCTATTTATATCCAGGCGATCAAAACGGTGTAGTTCATTATTTATGAGGTATTGGCAGCGCGTAACGGACGTGCGAACTACCGATGGGATGAAAAAGCACACTTACTATATGAAATATTTTTCTTTTTTCTTTTTTTTAATTTATTTTTTATCGTTTTACCCCAAGCAAGACGGTAACGCCAGTGATGCGCAGGGGCCTACATAAGAGAGAAAGATTAGATAGGAGGTTGGTAAAGAGAAAGCCGAACCAGTTACAGTGCATGTCACAGAAAGGAGCAAGAGACGCATGGGAATACAAATGTGATGGCAGTTGCAAATGTAGATAGAAAGGAAAAGATATAGAGGGCAATGAAGAAGGAACTGGAGTCAAGTGAATAAGAGATGGGAATTGACATTGCATTTAAATTTCTGGAGGTTGTACCCATCAGGAAAGCAAGTATATGGAAGGGAGTTCCACAGGCGGGAAGTACGAGAAAAGAAGCTACTAGAGTAGAATTGTCGTCAGCATTTGGTTGATCTAACTGTGAATGGGTGGAACCCAGTTGCCAGTCTGGTTGCATGAGTAAACTCATATGGCAGGGACAACAGTGACTTAAGTTCGTCGGACCAGAAGCAATGAAAATATTTATAGAAAAGACAGAGGGAAGCCACATCCTGTCGGTGAGAAAGTGGATGGAGTCGAGCAGCCAAGTCGGTACGAATCACATTACTGATTCTCCTTTGGAGCCTGTCAAGAACACTGAGATGAACAGCAGGGGCGCCTGACCATATTCCATGAATCGACAATTAAGTCTTGATCCAGACTGAAGTTAAACATACAAAAGAAATGCAGACAAGGAATTTTTATATTACATGTGATTTCTTAGGATGTGCGTTGGGGTGCAGTTTGGATACCTCAGAACGAGAAATCAGAGAGCCGAGTTCGAATTCCAGTTGAATTCGTTGCATTCACTTACGCGCAAATACTTTTGCGAAAGGTATTAATCCATCTCTTCTCCCTCCAGCTATGAGTTGAATAGCAGGACAGATTGGGTTCTATAGCCTTGTGTTGTAATGAATATGCATACACCATGGTTCCCTCACATGAATGTGACTGGCTGGTGTCAGCCATAAATACAGACGAAGGCGATTGCGCATAAAGGTCGACCTTCATAAGTCTACGTCCAGAGGTCTACAGGTTTCGACTAGAGTTCTAGGTCTAGAGGTCTACGACTATTGGTCTACGTCCTACGTCTACGTCAATAGGTCTACGTCCTATTGATCTACGCCTACGTCTCAGGATACTGCATGCAACGAGTACCATCCATTACGTCTACGTATAGATTGTTCTACCCGGTTACATTTGCCAAAACCGCTTGCTAGCTCGAATCAGATATATATCATCTTGAGACATATCATCTTGGATAGCAACCATTCTACCACAGAAAGAAATGGCAACCTACTGCGTGAAAATATTTAGCCTAGTCAGTCAAGGATCGAAAGAGACATGATCGCCGAAGCGTATATCACATGTAGCACTTAACCGAATGATCTGTATAAAAGAATTGAATAACAGGACAGATTAGGTTCTATAGCCTTGGTTGGCAACCGGTCTACCGCAGAAAGAAATGGCAACCAACTGCGTGATGATCTTCTGCCCAATCAGTCATGTTCTTTTCGAGACATGCTCGCCAGAAGCGTGTATCACGTATGGCACTTAACTGAGTGACTTTGCTTGTGATTATGTGGCGCCAGACCTCAGGGTTCGAATAAGGAAAGAGCTTCTTAATGCCTACAGACTTCATTCGCTCAAATTTGTTCTAAATCATTGATCTGAGACATTCGTTTTGTACTGCTGACAGTTTAGATATTATTGAACAGTTGGCATCATTCATGGTATTTAAGTTTCGAGTCTATTCAATCACATGAATCGAGATTTTATGTTAATGTTTTGGTTTTGTAGCAGTTGGAGGTATTAAGCGAAACTACCTCTAGTGCAGCCTATTCTACATTCAATTTTAATATCTTCTATGCTATTTCTTATAACGTATCCATACACCGTGTTGATATCAGCTAAACGTAATGTTTTCCAGTATTTACATTATCCAGACTATTGTCATCATCTTTGTTGCCATTTGTACGAAGTTTCGGTCGTTGTATTCTCCGGCCTCCTACAGGTGCTAGGAATTTCGAACTGAAACCTTTATTACAATCACTGAGGTATATCATCTTCATTCCTTGCGTAAAGCGTCAATTGGAAATCATGAGTTATCTCCCTCTAACTCTGCTAGTTCTTTGTTCACCGCTGCTGCAGCCTGGTATTGAACTCAACTTTGGCAACAAAGATGAGGACAATAGTCCGAATAATGTAAATACTGTAAGTACTACCTCATCTTAGAAATACAGACAAGTAGAATGATCTGTTACTAAATGTCGTACAAATGGCAACAAAGATGAGGGCAATAGACCGAATAATGTAAATACTTTAAATACTATCTCATCTCAGAAATACTGACAAATACAATGATCTGTTATTAAACGACGTACAAATGGCAACAAAGATGAGGACAATAGTCCGAATAATGTAAATACTTTAATACTACCTCATCTCAGAAATATAGACAAATATAATGATCTATTATCAAACGTTGTAAAAATGGTAACAAAGATGAGGACAATAGTCCGAATAATATAATTACTGGAAATACTACCTCATATTAGAAATATAGACAAATAGAATGATCTATTATTAAACATCGTGCAAATGGCAACAAAGACGAGGACAATAGTCCGAATAATGTAAATATTGTAAATACTACCTCATCTCAGAAATATAGACAAATACAATGATCTGTTATTAAGCGTTTGTACAATTGGCAACAAAGTTGAGGACAATAGTCCGAATAATGTAAATATTGTAAATACTACCTCATCTCAGAAATATAGACAAATAGAATGATCTATTATTAAACGTCGTTCAAATGGCAACAAAGAAAAGGACAATAGTCCGAATAATGTAAATATTGTAAATACTACCTCATTTCAGAAATATAGACAAATACAATGATCTGTTATTAAGCGTTTGTACAATTGGCAACAAAGTCGAGGACAATAGTCCGAATAATGTCATTACTGTAAATACTACCTCATCTCAGAAATATAGACAAATAGAATAATCTATTATTAAACGTCGTACAAATGGCAACAAAGATGAGGACAATAGTCCGAATAATGTCAATACTGTAAATACTACCTCATTTCAGAAATATAGACAAGTAATGTTTTCTCATTTCATATGAATATCCAAACGGATATAAAATTGCAAATATATCTCCAAACAGGATAACTAACCAAAAGACCTTGAACCAGTCAATTAACGTCTTAAGAATCATACTGTCAACGATATAAATGTTGAGATAATGCGTGATTTCATTTTGCCTTGCGAGTCTTCCATATCTGCCAAATTTGTGCATTCTCGTCAGAATTTTCATTAAGAAAAATATATTAAAAGTAATTAACGATTTTTGATTAAATTTTTCGTCTAATAAAATGACACTAAATAACGAGAACATTTGAAACGCTAAAATGAACAAGAAATAGAATAAACATTTTACATTTTAGAGAAATCGATTAATTTGTGAAAATCCTTATCAAATTTTTCATCTGGTTGGAAGAGATATTTTCCCAGTTTCATAATGAATATGAGAAACCACAAGAACATTCCTTCCAATAAGATAAAATTCAATTATGTGATTGTATTTATTTTAGACATTTCGAAAACCAGACAACAATTCTCATCGGTTCAACATTACTGGATCAACTGAAAATTGCAATTTTGTTTTATTCATTTTAGATATTTCGAAACACAGGCAACATTTCTCATCGGTTCAACATATCTGGATCAACTGAAAATTGCTTTTTTTTAAAATTCATTTTAGATATTTCTAAACCCAGGCAACAACTGTGAAAGGCACAATATTATTGGATCAACTCAAAATTTCAATTTTTAAAAATTCTTTTGAAATATTTCTAAACCAAGGAAACAATTTTGATCGGATCAACATTACTGGATCAACTGAAGTTTACATTTTTTTAATTCTAGAGTTTGAACACGGATCGCCAGAAAAAAAACATAGTCGACCTTGTTTGGATTTAATTAGAGGAATCATGCTGCTGGGATCACGTGATATTGTAAAAAAAAAAAAATATATATATATATATATATGTGTGTGTGTGTGTGTGTGTGTGTGTGTGTGTGTGTGTGTGTGTATGCTGTTAAATATAACAGACAATGAATGTCTATTACGTTTAATCATGAGCCGATCTAAACATCGTATTTTGGCTTTAATTTCAGGTCAAAATAAAGACAGAAATTGTTCAACATTTGGATATATTTTATTATGTTGGTTCGAAACTTTCAATTCACATGAGCCATCTTCAAAATGGTTACAGAGACGTTAACATAAAAACATCAACCATCAAAGATGATTTTATCTTGTGTTGACATAAAACATTGCTAAGCAACGATAAAAATCACCGAATAGCAGACGCAGTTCGTAGATTTGTAACGCGGTTCTATGACATCACACCGCGTGAGAAACTGAAATGTTAACAGAACGATTCGTCTAAATGCAATGTAATATGTTATGACCAGATCAAAATGTGATTTTATAAAGTGTGGGTTGTTTTGATTTAATGTAGATGGCCTCAAATATCTGAAGGTTCTTTTTGCTGTGTGTATGAGTGAGGATTTATGTATTGTTGACTAAAATCTGTCTAATATTACCTACATGGTTATGTTTTTTCTAAGAAATGTTGTTTAATTAAACTCTGATCAGAAAGGTGACAGGTAAATCTATATGAAAGCATGATTGTAGTAAGACCAATATATGTAGTGGGTTTATTTATAATCCTACTACTTGTATTGTTTATTATACTGTGAGGATTTATGTATTGTTGACTAAAAACTGTCTAATTTTACCTACATGGTTATGTTTTTCTAAGAAATGTTCAACTAAACTCTGATCAGAAAGGTGACAGGTAAGTTTACATGAAAGCGTGGTTGTAGAAAGACCAATATATGTAGTGGGTTTATTTATAATCCTGCTACTTGTATTGTTTATTATACTGTGAGGATTTATGTATTGTTGACTAAAATCTGTCTAATGTTACCTACATGGTTATGTTTTTCTAAGAAATGTTCAACTAAACTCTGATCAGAAAGGTGACAGGTAAGTTTACATGAAAGCGTGGTTGTAGAAAGACCAATATATGTAGTGGGTTTATTTATAATCCTGCTACTTGTATTGTTTATTATACTGTGAGGATTTATGTATTGTTGACTAAAATCTGTCTAATGTTACCTACATGGTTATGTTTTTCTAAGAAATGTTCAACTAAACTCTGATCAGAAATGTGACGGGTAAGTCTACATGAAAGCGTGGTTGTAGTAAAACCAATATTTGTAGTGGGTTTATTTATAATTCTACCACTTGTATTGGTTATTATACTGCTTCAGTAAGTACCTGACTCTTTATATCCTCTACCTTTCTAAGAACCAGATCTGGCCGAAAATGTAGGTAAATTTGTGCAGGGGCTGCCAAGACCTCACTTCCCAGTTTTGAGTTGAAAGGCGTCCCTGGGTCACTATTGGAGAATAATTATTTTCCGCGCTCCAGCTTCTCTGTCACAGGCGAAATGCGGCGAGTCTCTGACTGCTCAACCGCTACTACCATGGAAAGTGCTCGGACAAGCTGCCTCGCCTGATTCCACCAGGTCTGACTTTCAGGGCTAGGGCCCGCCATACCAATTACATAGCGACACACACTCTTTCCGTATTTCCATCGGCCACTCAAACAGCTCCTTCCCACGAACTACCATCCTACTTATATATAGACCTGTTAAAGAGCTAACCTTATCGTCTCCTCCTGTTGATATAATGTAGGAAATATTTTCTCGCAAATTACTCGAATATCGGGCCAGATAAAGAAAATACTGACAATTCAACTCGCCAGTACAGTATCGCGAACTGCTATCCACCTAACCAGTCAGACCCAAAAACATTTCTCCCCACTTCGAGAACAACGACTGCTTTTATCGGCCGATCAATTTTTTCCATTGGCCGACAACTCAGAGAGGACGCTAAATATTTGCATATATTTGCATATATATTTATAGCGACTCCTGCGACAGACTTTTTTTTAAATATTCCATCTTCAGCATGTTATTCGGAATATGTGCCCCTTTTTTCTGTTTGGGTCTGTAATTTTCTTTTTCGCCGCATTTTCCGTCGTAGTATTAACGCGACGCGCTGTCGCTTGGTTTGACGAGGTAAGTCACCGTTTTCTTCGCTATATATAAACTACCCCTTAGCGTAACCTTCTACCTTGAGTGGCTCCGAGCCTAGTACAGGGTTAACCATACTGTAAAAAACAGTCATCTGACCCAATACCTCGTCAAGTCACTTGATGCAGAGATCCGTGTTGATACTGATGCCCTGTGGGAAGACGAATGGAGGCATAACGTCGCCAGTACTAGTGATTACTCTAAAAGCCTTCGTAATCACCATGAGATTTATCCAACTCTTTCTGAATCCTCTGCGCTGTGCTCAGATTGACGTACAAACGCTATTAAATGCTTCCGGTGCGAATGCCAAACATTACAGCATGCCGTTTCCAAAATTCCTGCAGATGAATTGCGTCATGCTTCTCTTTTTCTCAGAGTCGGTGCTCAACTGACTCTACTAACCCTATTATACTTTGCAGTCGACGCAATAAAAAAAAAAACAAGCAGGACAGATGCACGAAAGTAAAAATATGAAACAGTGACAATTTATCCATCGCACCTTCAGTCCTTTTTCTGGAGATTAGAATTAGTTATGCTGATTTGAAGGCATAAAGAGGTCTCTCAGACGATTAATGGAGAGAAGTTTAGTTTCGAATGCGTGAAAATTAACAAGCTATTTCTTGCCCAAATTAACAACGGACTTGAAGTCGTTTTCGACATCGGCTGCTATTTTGACCTTGTCGAACTGATTTGACTTCTTATCAAGTCAGGAGTATATAGTTGCGAAACCTTGCGTAGATATAAAGTTGAAAAGTGATGACATCTTGGGATTTATTAATGAAAGATAGAAGCAAAACGTTATCAAGAATGGGGCCCCGGTGGATACACCATCATTAGTACGAAAGGATATAAACACTGAATCCATGTTTCCATCGTCTTTTTGAAGCGATTTATACGTGTCTGGTTAGAAGAGGGGGTTGTTGTTGCGGTTCCTAATTTATGAAATTTATTTAAAAACGACGAAAATTCACTCCCTAACCTGACCACATTCATAAGAACTGGAATGATACACTAGAAATCAGTTTAGGTTATACGAATTTTTCAATGTAATCATTGTTTAGTGACACAAGTATTACCATTTAACCTATAGCTGGGGGAGAAGAAGTGGCTTCATACGTAATCAGAATTTGATAAACAAGCAAGAAATTATAACGTGGATATAAAGTCGGAATCGGTTATATATTAGAAACTATTATAAACTGATCCCTCGTAAATTTACATATAATCAAAGGTATGGGATACAAACTATACATCATCCAGCGATTAACTAAAACAAACAAATTAAAATTGCAGACCCGCAAAATCGCATCCATATTACTAAAAACATTTTGGAAAAACCCAGACCAAGGCAAATTTCACAAGTCAGTGTGAAAAACAAAATTCTAGATTCTGATTGGATAGGAAAGAGCAAATTGATCTATGACGCCAGTCAATTTTTTTCACACCTCGAAAATTGGTATGTCGCTGGAGCCGATCACATGACTAAAATTCACTACTTAGACCACATCTCTTGACCAGTCAAAACAGTCAGAATAGGAGCGTTATCTGATAACATCTCGTCACAATGTAAGGAAGATACTACAAGCTGACTCGCTCACGTCTCGCCGACATACATTTATTCTACCCCTTCTTCCAATTTTCCTTTGCTCATTTTCACCCAACGCCGCCAAATTTCATTAGACATTATTGCTGAAGGGTGGGTTAATCTAAATAATGTTGCGTTTCCATAATTTCTGCTTATTTCTGTCGGCTTTGATTTTAACAAAGAATTCTAAAGCAGCGTTGAGTTTACGTTTTTATAATGCATTAATATATTTAATTTTGGATTTGTCAAAATCTTCCTTATTACTTGATTCAATACATGAACGAAATTGAACTGATTTATGTAAATTATTAATGATACTAATTTGGATATATATATATATATATATATATATATATATATATATTTCTAAACATATACTGTTAAATATAAGAGACAATGAACGGCTCATGATTAATCATAATAGACATTCATTGTCTCTTATATTTAACAGTATATGTTTAGAAAATTATTTACTGCCTCGATACATGAAATATATATATATATATATGTGTGTGTGTGTGTGTGTGTGTGTGTGTGTGTGTGTGTGTGTGTGTGTGTGTGTGTAAATTCAGATAAAACATAGAGCGGAAATTGCTATTTCCTACATATCATTTTAAGACATGCATTGTCAACGCCATATAAACAAAGAATGAGAAAAGCATGTTTTAAAATGACATGTTGAAAATGGCTATTTCCCCTCTAAATTTTATCTGAATTTACAGATAAATTAATAAATATCCGCTCTGTAAATTAAATCAATGTATATTCTGGACTTTTACCGCCTATATATATATATATATAATATGAGTAATGGTTGATGATGGAACTATATTCCACAATTAGATATTTACTTTAAAAGTGCTCAATACAAAAGTAGAGCATAAATATATGGTAATTATTATTATTAGTAGTAGTAGTAGTTGTTGTCGTTGTAGTCGTAGTAATAGTAGTAGTATTGCATACTGCAACCCGATACCTGTAAAGTTTCGGTGTTAAAACACCATCATCAGACAGTATCTTTATTGCCTGATATTTACAGCTCTCGGGGTACAGTATGACATTATTATTATTATGATAATTACCATGTATATATATATATATATATATATATATATATATATATATGTGTGTGTGTGTGTGTGTGCTTGTGTTTGTGAATATATATATATATATATATATATATAGTTATGAATTAATTGCACATTGCGACACGGAAACTTCTATGTTTCGAGATAGATTCTCTTCATCAGGTAATGTTTGATGTTGGTTGTAAAGATGATTTATAATTTGTATTTAAATTTAAACGTAGATCAAATGTACAACCAACATCAAACATTGTCTGATGAAGAAAATCTAGCTCGAAACAGGGAAATTTCCGTGTCGCAATGTACGACTAATTCATAACTATATAAATATATTAAGCTCTATAATATTTATTACATTGTGCACTGTTCATAATAAAATAAATGCCGGGGCACTCAAAATAGTAAAATCTTATTTCCTCTTCACCTGGAATTATATATATATATATATATATATATATATATATATATATATATATATATATATATATATAAATTGTGTGTATTTTGGCAGCATTTTTTCATTAATGCAGATTTCATTGAATAATATAGACAAGTTTTGTCTATTAATTTTGTGTAGGATTCGTTCATACCGTCTGATATACTTGATGGTGATATCGTTGAAAGACAACAAAAAATCACAGTAATTGTTGATTTTTTATCGGGTCTAAGCTTTCGGCTCACATAAGCCATTATCAAAGAATAAATATTAACACACAGTAAACATAGAACATTTAAGTTATTAACAATAAGGAGAATTAAATTAATAGACAAAACTTCTATATATTATTCAATGAAACCTGCATTTATATATATATATATATATATATATATATATATATATATTTCTAAACATATACTGTTAAATATAAGAGACAATGAACGGCTCATGATTAATCATAATAGACATTCATTGTCTCTTATATTTAACAGTATATGTTTAGAAAATTATTTACTGCCTCGATACATGAAATATATATATATATATATATGTGTGTGTGTGTGTGTGTGTGTGTGTGTGTGTGTGTGTGTGTGTGTAAATTCAGATAAAACATAGAGCGGAAATTGCTATTTCCTACATATCATTTTAAGACATGCATTGTCAACGCCATATAAACAAAGAATGAGAAAAGCATGTTTTAAAATGACATGTTGAAAATGGCTATTTCCCCTCTAAATTTTATCTGAATTTACAGATAAATTAATAAATATCCGCTCTGTAAATTAAATCAATGTATATTCTGGACTTTTACCGCCTATATATATATATATATAATATGAGTAATGGTTGATGATGGAACTATATTCCACAATTAGATATTTACTTTAAAAGTGCTCAATACAAAAGTAGAGCATAAATATATGGTAATTATTATTATTAGTAGTAGTAGTAGTTGTTGTCGTTGTAGTCGTAGTAATAGTAGTAGTATTGCATACTGCAACCCGATACCTGTAAAGTTTCGGTGTTAAAACACCATCATCAGACAGTATCTTTATTGCCTGATATTTACAGCTCTCGGGGTACAGTATGACATTATTATTATTATGATAATTACCATGTATATATATATATATATATATATATATATATATATATATATGTGTGTGTGTGTGTGTGTGTGTGTGCTTGTGTTTGTGAATATATATATATATATATATATATATATATATAGTTATGAATTAATTGCACATTGCGACACGGAAACTTCTATGTTTCGAGATAGATTCTCTTCATCAGGTAATGTTTGATGTTGGTTGTAAAGATGATTTATAATTTGTATTTAAATTTAAACGTAGATCAAATGTACAACCAACATCAAACATTGTCTGATGAAGAAAATCTAGCTCGAAACAGGGAAATTTCCGTGTCGCAATGTACGACTAATTCATAACTATATAAATATATTAAGCTCTATAATATTTATTACATTGTGCACTGTTCATAATAAAATAAATGCCGGGGCACTCAAAATAGTAAAATCTTATTTCCTCTTCACCTGGAATTATATATATATATATATATATATATATATATATATATATATATAAATTGTGTGTATTTTGGCAGCATTTTTTCATTAATGCAGATTTCATTGAATAATATAGACAAGTTTTGTCTATTAATTTTGTGTAGGATTCGTTCATACCGTCTGATATACTTGATGGTGATATCGTTGAAAGACAACAAAAAATCACAGTAATTGTTGATTTTTTATCGGGTCTAAGCTTTCGGCTCACATAAGCCATTATCAAAGAATAAATATTAACACACAGTAAACATAGAACATTTAAGTTATTAACAATAAGGAGAATTAAATTAATAGACAAAACTTCTATATATTATTCAATGAAACCTGCATTTATATATATATATATATATATATATATATATATATATATATATATATATATATATATATAAATTAAAATAGGATTAATTCAAGGATGTTGGATGACCATTTCGATATGAAAATCCCCACGGGGATAACACATCACCTCAGCAACAAAAAAATCCTTTCAGAAACTCTTTTTGTTGTTGCTGAGGTGATGTGTTATCCCCTGTGGGGATTTTCATGTCGAAATGATCATCCAACATCATTGAATTAATCCTATTTTAATTTATATTTGCTCTGTAATATTTTATTACATGGAGCTCTCTTCCTGTATCGTATAAATTTATATAGATATATAAGTGGAAGGTACAGTTTTCGTTTTATCAGGTTAAAATTAAGTAACTCGCCCTTGGTTACTGACCGTCTTGTTTATTTAATGATACGTCCAGGACATTTATCAGCGGCAAATTTTATGTCATGCCTCCACCCCGGTTCAGATCTATATTTCAAGGCAGCTGTACTTGTTAGTCATCAGCCACTGTAATCTTAGATGTTATTGCCAAAGCAAACAGTCTGAATAACTTCGACGGCATTAGAGAAACAGAATAATGGTTGGAAGTAAAACAAAATAAACATAGCGGAACCGATATCCTTATCCCAAAATAAATATCCGAAATTACTGCAAATTCTTAAAGCAAAAATCTGCTTCCAACATTTTTTTTATACTTATGGACTGCCGCTACAAAACCCCAAAGAACAGAAAACACATCACTTGAGGTCTTTTAACAACAGTAAGAAATAGTTAGAACGTGTATCGCGAAGAGAAAATAATGATTTAACTTCGGTCGATATTTTTTTACCGAATTGTTGCTGAGCAATGAGCACATGTTTCTGGGCTATATTTATTTTATTTTTTTTCACTCTGATTCTGAAAATCATATCAGGTTTTCTCTGTATAGATGATGTCTTTTTATTTCCTCAAAACAGGCCTAAATGTCCAATTTCACTGTGAGTGCCAGTATCTAATCTAAACTTATTTATAAATGGAACTTTGTCTGTGTGTGTCTGTGTGTGTGTCCGTTACCTATAGACTCCGAAACGGCTGAACCGATTTTCTTGAAAATTTACACAGTGGTACTATAAGCGTCTGCGAGTGTTCTTAGCTAGGTTTTGTATCGAGGTACTGCAGAGAAATATCGAAAATCGATACTCGAAAAAATATGGTTATAGAAGGAGTGGTCCGATTTTAATCAAATTTGATACACTCATAGACAAAGACATAAGAAACGATATTCAGAAGTTTCAAGATTGCAGTTCTTAGAATAGTGCAAAAAATCGATAATATATATATAAAAGGCAAGATGTTTGTGTGTGTGTCTGTTTATCTGCTTGTATGTCTGTATTTTTTCAGCCCTTTTATTTTAGTTTTTGCTTCGGGTTTGGCTCTAAGTAGGTATAATTGTAGTTCTTAGTCTCAGCCATGATATCATTTACTCAGAGGACTTATTTAGCCTTCAAAATTCAGTTTACGACGAAAAAAACTTATTTGATATCGATACCAGGAAATTAAAATTTGACTTACATCCATTCATTTTTCTTTCTGTCTACGGTTTCGCTTTAACTGGAAACAACTATTGCTTTTTAGTCTTTCGTGCCAACGTCCAAAGAGTCTGAACTCCAGGACCATGGATTAGTTTTAAAGCTTCCATTACACCCGAGCAACGCCGGGCTATACTGCTATATAACAATAAAAGCAAAAGACTTGAAACGTTTTATTTTAGGTTCAAGATGTTTGTTGTGGTGCAGTCGATATCGACTCGGAACCAGTCCAACGCAGAAAGTAATAGCAACCTACCACGGGATAATTTTCTACCCATATCTTTCGAGACATGATCGCCCGCAGCGTGTATCACGTATGGCACTGAACTGACTGGCTGAATATAATAGTTGAAAACATGATTAAGGCTTCTACTGGGCATAAAGTGGGGAATCAGTTTTATATTGTTATGAAGTAATAAACTGAACCCCACTAATTACTACTTAATAATATAATACATTTCTTCCCTCTCTAGCTATGAGTCAAATAATAGAACAGATTGGGTTCTCTTTCGTGACATGATCGCCCGCAGCGTGTATCACGTATGGCACTTAACTGACTGACTGAATATAATAGGTGAAAACATGATTAAAGCTTTTACTGGGCATAAAGTGAGGGATCAATTTTATATTTTTATAAAGTAAAAATCTGATCTCCCACTAATTATTAGTTAATAATATATTACATCTGTTCCGTCTTTAGCTTTGAGCCAAATAATAAGACAGATTGGGTTCTCTAGCTTTGGGTGGCAAGGGCAACCAGTCTACCGCAGAAAGCAATGGAAACCTATTTTCAGTCTCTATTTCCTGGCTTAGAAACACTTCATTTTCTCTGGATTTATTTCCTGATGCCGAGAATCATTTGAGTGAAAAAAATAATGAAAATCTTCGCATGTCATAGGTTCCTTCTATGCCCAAATGTTGTTTTTATCTTTGTTCCGTTCACATTTCTTTCATAAATTCATAAATTGATGATTATATGTTATTTTGTAATATATATATATATATATATATATATATATATATATATATATATATATGCAGGTTTCATTGAATAATATAGACAAGTTTTGTCTATTAATTTTGTGTAGGATCCGTTCATACCGTCTGATATACTTGATGGTGATGTCGTTGAAAGACAACAAAAAATCACAGTATTTGTTGAATTTTTTATCGGGTCTAAGCTTTCGGCTCACATATTTTGTCACTGTCTTCGACCATCCGCCACGGTAGGGATGGACTTATATTTTCAATTCAATTCTCTTTATTTTTAATAGCTTAAATGTTCTATGTTTACTGAGTGTTAATATTTATTCTTTGATAATGGCTTATGTGAGCCGAAAGCTTAGACCCGATAAAAAATTCAACAAATACTGTGATTTTTTGTTGTCTTTCAACGACATCACCATCAAGTATATCAGACGGTATGAACGGATCCTACACAAAATTAATAGACAAAACTTGTCTATACTATTCAATGAAACATGCATTAATGAAAAAATGCTGCCAAAATACACACAATATATATATATATATATATATGACATACTGATGATCCACGTATACTGTCTTAATATGTATAGGAAAGAATATTAATAAAAAAAAGTTTTGAATTTAAAAATGTACTTTTTTTGGACAGTATTTGTTTATTTTTATTATTGTATTTTATATTTCAGACCGCCCTCGGTCCTTCATCAGAAACGAGTGATTTTTAAATTTGAATTACAAACGTATTTCACGATAGCGTTCGAATATTTTTTTGTGTTTACATCACGTGGTGTGTTTGTTCACAACATGCGGCACGTCCGTAGAGAAAGTCTGTTTGTTTTAGATAAAAATTTCTTGGAATATCTGAAAAAAATTTTAGCTATTGAAAAATTTGTAAAGATTCAACACACCTAAGTCCCTATTTAACCCTAGCTTGTGTGTATTTAATTTTAAAATCCAGTATTTTTCTTTCTTTCTGCGTGTGTATGTAGAACTAAAATTGGAGTCTATTAGTAAACATTTGCAATTTTCTAAAGTATGATCAGGTTGATTAAAATGGGCTGCAATTGGGGAGTAAAAATATTCGAACGCTATCGTGAAATACGTTTCTAATTCAAATTTAAAAATCACTCGTTTCTGATGAAGGACCGAGGGCGGTCTGAAATATAAAATACAATAATAAAAATAAACAAATACTGTCCAAAAAAAGTACATTTTTAAATGCAAAACTTTTTTAATTAATATTCTTTCCTATATATATATATATATATATATATATATATAGATAGATAGATAGATAGATAGATAGATAGATAGATAGATAGATAGATAGATAGACAGATTACAAAAAGTGAAAGAACACGTAGATTAAAAACCCAATATAAAGAATGCTAGATACAGAGTAGAGCTTAATATTGATGTTTTGTTATTACAATGGTTTATAAAAGCATAATATCACTACACAAAAATTTTCATGTTTCAGAACAAAACTGTTCCTCTTCGGGTGATGTGTTAAATTAAATGGTGAAAACGATTTATTTTTTAAAATAAAAGATGAATTTCTTTCTGGTTATTTAGAAAATTAAGGAGTGGTAGGCAGGGGAAATGCATTAAAGTGTTTCAAAATTGTTCAATCAAAATTTAGAATTATGTAACCATGGAGATTTATATATATATATATATATATATATATATATATATATATATATATATATATATATACAAGTGAATAAGGAAGAAAATATTAACAACATTCTAAAGATAAATTTAAAACAGTACTCAAAATTGAAATATACTTATGAATATTTATTATAAATTATAGTTTAGAACATGTACAAATTACAATGTACTACAAAGTGTAAATTTTGTTTCGACATTGAAAGAACAATGTCTCATCAGGGAGTAAACTATAATTTATAATATATATATATAATGTCAGATTAAATAAATTGCAAACAAAATATCTGCTTATTTTTAATAAAATCAGTTCATAATCACGGATAATCTTTCGCGTATTACAATCAAAAGATGTCAGAAATGATCTGTAACGTCGGCATTCGTTTTTCAAGGTATCCAAGTACATTCAACATATTTCAGAGGTCATCTTCAGGGGTGTGAGTTATGGTAACAAAAAATAAAGGCAAAACTGAGTTGCTAAAAATTACTGTACATTTTTGTTTCTGCTTCAAATATAACGGTTGACTAATTGCTAGAGTTCATCAGAACGTGGAAATTAACCAAAATGGAATTTTTATATGTTGTAATGTCATGGTCATGCACGTGTTAAAGCATGAAAAAAACTGTTCTTTTTACAAACATTTTGGAACATTACTACAGTATTTATAGCTGATTCTATTAATTGACGGCTTAAGTGTCTTATTGAATATTACCTCGAGAATCTTTCAATTGTAATACGCGAAAGATTATCTGTGAGTATGAACGGATTTTATTAAAAATAAGCAAACATTATGTTTGCAATTTATTTTATCAGACCTGTTTAAAAGAAAAATTGCTGCCTAAATACACAAAATTTTATATATATATATATATATATATATATATATATATATATATATATATATATATTAAAATACTTTAATCCAAACGGAAAAGTAAGAAAGTAAATTACAAAACTTGATCCCTATTAATATTAAATTTTAATATTAAGAAATTATACAGGAGGAGAACTCAATGTAATTAAAATTACAGAGATAATATAAAATAAAATAGAAAAAAATGAAAATGAAACCGCTAAAATACACTTGAAAGGTGTTGGTGTTGACCTCAGTCTTCATTATATATATATATATATAAAATAAAATAAATTTTCAATATTCAAAATTGTTGAATGATCATTTTAACATGAAATCCCTAAGAGAGATTTCCAAAATGAAAATAAAAACAAAAAGAGAAATCAAAAATGACGGTTAAGATTTGAGAAATTTACGTCACAAAAAATTCAAAAGAATTTTTAAAAAATTAAAAGAATTAAAAATAATTTTTGTGACGTAAATTTCTCAAATCTTAACCGTCATTTTTTATTTCTTTTTTATTTAATTTTCTATTTCTCTTTTATATTTTTATTTTTATTTTTATTTTCACTTTGGTATATGTACTGTTGCTGATGAGATGTGAAATCTCTCTTAGGGATTTCATGTTGAAATGATCATTCAACAATTCTGAATATTGAAAATTTATTGTATTTATATATATATATATATATATATATATATATATATATATATAATGAAGACTGAGGTCAACACCAACACCTCTTAAGTGTATTTTAGCAGTTTCGTTTTCTTTTTTCTAACCGAGAAAGACTTTATTTTCTTTGGATTTATTACCTGACGCTAAGAATCTCAATTTTCTGATCTAAAAGACTCGATGTTTTGTGAATTAGGTGTAGAATTGATAAACGTCTTATTTTCTAACTATTTGATTGGGCATTCCTGGATAGACAATACAGACCAAAGTATTGCTTAAGAACAAGTAATATATTAATCCTTATTAATATAGTAATCCTTATTAAAACCCTAAGACAAAATAAAACTTAATCAAACATACACGTCAACAATTTTTTTATAACGAATTTCTTTTTATGTTTTCTGTTTCTTAATACTTTGTTGAGCATCTAAAAGACATCTGTCACTATAAAAATGGAGAAAGTGATAATGACAGATGGCTTCGAATTGTTAAGGGATAAAGCGAAACTTTTAGCATCTGGTCTCTAAGAAAAGTGTCTGTTTCCAACTTTGAGTGATTTGGACATTGTTGAAATGCATTAATTCAAGAATAGAAGTTGTTTTTTTTCTAAAGTCGAACATTATTCTTGCTTGTCGATTCTTCAAAATGAGTGTCTGTTTATTTTAATCGCACCTGAGATCGTTTGTTTTTTAACATTTTACGTGTTTATCAAATTCGTCGGCCTTTTTCTTGCTTGTCGATCTTTCAAAATGGGTGTCTATTTATTTTAACATATAGAACATATATAACGTTTTCTTCGAATAAGTCAGCTAGCCGAGAGTTCGAAATAATTCGCTTGCATTTATTTCTGAAATTCTATAATTATACACTTAGCATCCCGTCTCAAAGGAAGGTGTCTGTTTCCAACTTTGAGTGATTTAAACATTGTTTAAATGCAATAATTCAAGAATATTTTTTCCTAAAATCAAACGTTATTCTTGCTTGCCAATTTTTCAAAATTAGTGTCTGTATATTTTAATCACCCCGTTATCAATTGTTCTTGTAACATTTGACGTGTTTTTCAAAATCGATTCCCTTTTTCTTACTTATGGATTTTTCAAAATGGGTGTCTGTTTATTTTAATCACCCTGATATTGATTTAACATTTTACGTGTTGTTGAAATTCATCAGTTTTCTTTTGTTTTTTTTGTTTTGTTTTTGTTTTTTTTGTTTTGTTTTTTTGTTTTTTGTTTTTTGTGTGTAGATTGTTCAAAATGGTTGTCTGTGTATTTTAACATAAAGAACACACATAACGTGTTCTTCAATTGCGTCAGCGAGCCAAGAGTTCAAAATAATTCGCTTATATTTGTTTCTAAAATTCTATAATTATACAATCAGCATCTCGTCTCAAAGAAAAGAGTCTGCTTCTAACTTTGAGTGATTTAGACATTGTTTAAATGCAGTCATTCAAGAATAAAATTTTCCTTTTTTCTAAAATCGGACAATATTCTTGCTTGCCGGTTTTTAAAATAGGCGTCTGTTTATTTTAGTCATTCCGATATCGTTTGTTCTTTTAACATATTACATGTTTTTCAAATTCGTCAGCATTTTTCTTGCTTGCGATCTTTCAAAATGGGTATCTGTTTATTTTAACCACTCCGATATCGATTGCTTTTTTAACATTTCATGTGTTTTCAAATTCGTCAGCTTTTTTTTTTTTTTTGCTTGCCGATTTTTTAAAATGGGTGTCTGTTTGTTTTAACATCTAGAACATATGTGTTCTTTAAATAGGTCAGCGTGTCGATAACTATCGACACGCTGAATTTGCTTACATTTGTGGTGATATTGACCGAGCAAAGTGAGGGACCAGATGTTTGATCTATAACGACCAGAAAGCAAATGACCAAATGTCGTCGTTGCGCGTCCGGGTTCGCGCAGATGTTCCGGTTGAAAAATAAAAATTAATCAAATATTAAATTTCCAGTTCGTGAGCCTACGCGAATTTTATTTATCGGCCAATTTGAAGCCCAGAATTAAATACGGATATGAATTCCCAAATGACTACCTACGATCCAAAAAGTCAAAATAAAAAGCCGAGATAGAAAGCACCCAGCGAGACAGTCCGACGGTGACAGGCGAGAGTAATTTATATGTCCCTTGACCAAATCAAGTGGCTACTATGCTCGTCCCTTCTCCTCTCCTTCCTTCTTCCCTGCCACAAAACTACTTACTGACCTAAGGAGCGACTATATCAAAGACATTCCTTACTTACACGCTCCCAAATTCCTAAGCATTAATTCTCTTTCATCATTTTATTGCCATGAACATTTTAAACTCCGTTGGAGATATACTTCAAGTTATTACTTCTATTGTAAAAACATTAATTGATATGTGTATATATAAAATGTTATTTTTCTACTCAAATTGCCTTTCTTGATTTGTAATCATTTTATGACTTATAGTGGGCTATCTACCACAAGGCCAAATTCCGTTAACCTGCAACAATATACAACTACCCTTCTCTAGAACGAACTCCCACTACAACAGAAAAAGAATAGATAAGCAACCCACTATACATTTATTTCTCAAATTCTATAATTTTCTGTTTTCTCCTTCATCCATCGAATGCCATTTCTAAGTCCGCTCTACTTTATCTCCTCATATTTTTTATATTCTTGTAGATATTTTGATAACATGCTTTACTGATTTATAGCTTTCGTATTTGAAAGTTACCAAGTTACGTGAATCTTTATTTAAATCCCTTTCAAGTTCCTCCGATGTAAATACTCACACATAGGTTGTCACTTTCGCTTCATATAATATATTTTTCTGGTGCAAATATTAATCGGTAAATAAATAGGAAATGTTATTTTTGTGAGTAATAAAATATCTTTTAAATTAGAGATCGGCTGTGTGGGTGACGAACAAGCACAGATTTAACCAAAGATTTATCCAAGAGAGGGATTGGCTAGCCGGCAGATGGGTTGGAAGACGATAGAAAAAGCTCATTTTACACACACACACACACACACACACACACACACACACACACACACAAACTACCAGCTATAATTATTAGGTGACTCCAGTTTAAAAAAAAAAATGATGTATTTGATATAATTTTTAGTATTTATTGCCAAGTGGATAATTCTAAATGAAAATAGAATTGTTTCTTTTATTAATACTGCACAAAAACATGTGCATCAAATGAACTGTTCTGGTGTCCAGTTTTTGTGCTCTCTTCCCTATGCTAGTCTCTTCTTCATATTGGCTGGCCGAAGCAAAGGCTTCCTGGATGATTGTAAAATTTTGCATATTTATAACAACAAAGGAATCATCCTATTTTCATTTAGAACCATCCACTTGGCAATAAATACTAAAAAAAATAGTATGAAATACATCATTTTTTTAAAACTGGGGGGAGCTAATAATTTTGACCGGTAGTATATATATACTACCGAAAATTCAACAAATGAAACTTGAATATATATAGTATATATGCAAGATTCGTATATACTATCGAAAATTTAACTAACGAAACTTGAATATATATAGCATATATGCAAGTTTCGTATATATATATATTAACATGCCCTGTGGATTTAGAAGAATCCAAATGAGTATCCTTTACATATAATGGTAGGATAACTCTCTACGAGAGCTCTAAGTATATATGCATATAAATACATATAGAGCAAATATAAAAAAAATTAAGACAGACGCGTTATTTCATGGTAATTCGGAGGTATGGGCCTATTTCAGGCGAGCCATCTTCAGCTTCCGTCTTTATTCAACAAAGGATTCTACATGAATGGGATTCACAAAGGCCTAATCCAGCGAATAAAATTATTACCAGCAATACATTTCTGATGATAATTAATTTCAGCCATACATCACTGTTAAATGTTACCGATAATACACTTTTAGAGAAAAAATATTACGAGCACTATATTTTAAACGAGAAAACCTTAATATTAATACATTTGTAAAAAGGAAAAAAATACAAGTTAAAACAAATAAATCTAAATAGAATAATGAGGTTCTTTTAAATTAAAGATGTAAAGCTTTATTTCTCCCCCTCTCCTTCCTTTCCTTTCTTCTCTTTTCTCTATCACTCTCTCTTTCTCATCTGACCCACCCGCTACCCTCGAACTTTCTCCGACACTGATCGCTGGGCGTACATCTTTAAAGAGAAAAAAATACAAGTTAAAACAAATAAATCTAAATAGAGGTTCCTTTAAATTAAGGATGTAAAGCTCTATTATCCGTATCCGTTACCTATAGACTCCGAAACGGCTGAACCGATTTTCTTGAAAATTTACACAGTGTACTATAAGCTTCTGCTAGTGTTCTTAGCTATGTTTTGTGTCGAGGTACCCCCAATGAATTTCGAAAATCGATAATCGAAAAAATCGGGTTATAGAAGGAGTGGTCCGATTTTAATCAAATTTGATACACTCATAGACAAAGACATAAGAAACGATATTCAGAAGTTTCAAGGTTGCAGTTCTTACAATAGTACAGAAAATTTGATATCGATACCAGGAAATCAAAATCTGACTTACATCCATTCATTTTTCTTTCAGTCTACATGAACTGGAAACAACTATTACTTTTTAGTCTTTCATGTCAACGTCCAAAGAGTCTGAGCTCCAGGACCATGGATTAGTTTTAAAGCTTTCAATACACCCTAGCAACGCCGGGCTATACTGCTAATATATATATATATATATATATATATATATATATATAAGGTGCGATTGGTAAATTGTCGCAATTATTTTATTATTTCAAATATTCTTTACGCTGAGTCTGAGCTCCAGGACCATGGATTAGTTTTAAAGCTTTTATTACACCCGAGCAACGCCGGGCTATACTGCTAGTTATACATATAACAAGCTTATTACATCAGTGATTCTTGCATTAATTCCTGACAACTGACAATCTTTTTCTTCCTCAACTGAAATACATTCCGTTACTTAATGTCTATATTTTATACATATAATAGCCCTATTCTTTCAGTATATATTGCATTAATTCCTAATCACTGACAATCTCTTTCTTCTTCATTTGCAATGCATTTCTATAGTAAATGTTTTAACTATAATACATGCAATATGCCTTTTCTGTCAGTAAGGACTGCATTAATTCCTGACCATTGATAATCCCTTTCTTCCTCCTTTGCAATACATTTCTATAGTAAGTGTGTCTAATATATATGCAATCGCCCGATTCTGTCAGGAAGTTTGCATTCATGCCTGACAACTGACAATCTCTTTCTTCCTCATATGTAATTCTTCTTCTTCTTCTTCTTCTTCTTCTTCTTCTTCTTCTTCTTCTTCTTCTTCTATGTCCGTATCAAGACGTAGGTGATCATGGCTTTCCACGTTTCACTTTCCCTGGTGGCTCTTAGCATGCTTTTTCTTGTGCACTATGCAACCCCCGTTCTGTCATCCATTAGCTCAAACCCATAAATCTAGAATATAAATATATAGAAACCAGCATGGCTACAAAATGAGGGATCAGTTTATTTATTGATTATAATATAGAATTGATCCCTCATTTTATATCTACAACATAATTTCTTATAAAGAGTTGGCATATCTATTCTTCTATGTGCCCTGTCCTTTCAGGACGTAGGCGATCATGGCTTTCCACGTCTCCCTATCCCTGGTGGCTCTTAGCATGTTTTTTGTTGTTACGCCACACAACCCTCGTTCTATCATCCACCTGATCAGTCCTTCAAATAGGTTATCCGCTGTTTTCCCCTGTCGCTTTTTCCCTCTATCTGGCCTGTTAGTGTCAGGTTCTCCAAGCCCTCCTTCCTCATTGCATGCCCCAGGAACTTTAACTGTCTCTTTCTGATGTTCAGTATTAATTTCCTTTCCATCTTTTTCAAAACATCCTCATTGATTACATGCTCAGTTCGCGATATCCGCAGCATCCTTCAGTAGAATCACATTTCATTTGCTTCAAGTTTTTCCTTCATCTTCGATGATATTGTCCAGTATTCACTGCCATATTGAAGAACTGACATCTCATAGCAATCCAGTACTCTCTTCTTTGTTTCTAGCGAAATTGTCCTGTTTCTTAATACTCTATTCAGCTCATGGAATGCATCCTTGTGCTTTTGGATCTCAGGAATATAAATGTAAGAAACTGATGTGACCACAAAGTGATGGCTCAGTTTATATATTGATTGTAATATGGAACTGATCCCCCACTTTATATCCAGTATGCTTCTGTCGAACCACATTTCAGTTGCTTCAAGTTTTTCCTTAATCTTTGATGATATTGTCCAGCATTCACTGCCATATTGAAGAACTGACATCACATTGCAATCCAGTGTTCTCTGTTTCTATTGAAACTTTCCTGTCTCTTAATACTCTAATCAGCTCTTGGAATGCATCCTTGTGCTTTTGGATCTCAGGAATATAAATGTATAGAAACTTGTGTGACCACAAAGTGATGGCTCAGTTTATATATTGATTGTAATATGGAACTGATCCCCCACTTTATATCCAGTAGGTTTCTGTAGAACCATATTTCAAGTTTTTCTTTCATCTTCGATGATATTGTCCAGCATTCACTGCCATATTGAAGAACTGACATCTCATAGCAATCCAGTACTCTCTTCTTTGTTTCTAGCAAAATTGTCCTGTTTCTTAATACTCTATTCAGCTCATGGAATGCATCCTTGTGCTTTTGGATCTCAGGAATATAAATGTAAGAAACTGATGTGACCACAAAGTGATGGCTCAGTTTATATATTGATTGTAATATGGAATAGATCCCCCACTTTATATCCAGTAGGTTTCTGTAGAACCATATTTCAAGTTTTTCTTTCATCTTCGATGATATTGTCCAGCATTCACTGCCATATTGAAGAACTGACATCACATAGCAATCCAGTACTCTCTTCTTTGTTTCTAGCGAAATCTAGGAAACCCATAAGCAGACCGTTTACATTATGTATAGACTTATTCTATATGTTGTAGCTATAGGGAGCTGGTTAATATTTCTTTGATTCGGCCTTGTGCCAGACTTAACCGACCTCCCTAGAGCTTACAAGTTTTATACAGAGTTATAATCATCAGAAGGTTTTTCATCATCAGAAGGCTGGTTGTCGGCAGGTTGGAACATGTGGAATTGTATGGAATAGCGTAAGAAGAATAAAATATACATTTTGAATGTTAAAATATAAATTTATTGAAAGGAAAGAATAGCACAAGTTGTAGAAGTTCATGTTCAATTAGAAACATTTTAAAAGGTTAAGCGTAGAGTTCATTTTCAAAGATAAAGTTGAGTTAAGGGTATCAAGAGTTGAAGAAATTGTTCTTTGTGGTAATTGTTGGAATAGATAAGGAGAAAGAGAACAAGGTGCGACCTGACCGTATCTCCGATTTGAAGTTGGTTACATTTTAGTTCTTTCGTCTCTCGGCTCCCATCTGTGGCGCTTGACTGACGCCGAGGTCAAATATAAAGTCTTTTTGAATTTAGCACTGGATTTCGCCAAGTCCTTCCAAATCTTGCAAGTCGCTTCCATTGGTCAAAAATCATTTTAACACCTACTTGCGAAATCTGGGTTCGACTTTTTCGTTAAGCACATGGTCAATTCTTTTTCTATTTGTGAAAACCCAGGATTTCACGCGTCATTGTGAATTTTTGTAAAAGTGAAGAAGAAAGTTGATTTCTTATCCGCCACAATATAAAGCTTGGAAAAATAGCAGTCATTTGTGGTTAGAAACTTTCATGGATTTTATTCTATCATTTTATTGAATAATAGCTTCGATTAATATTGGATACATTTGTATACATACTAGACTAAACCGAATAAATAAAATCTGAATATTAGGCCGGGACTGGAATAGGATTTTCAGAAAAAAAAAACTTTTTCATATTCTCGTGGTTATTAAATGCTAGAAAACTTAGAAAATATGTGCGTGGTAATAGTTTTGGAAGAGATCAAAAACATAATTATATATTTATGCTAACACATATTGAAATGTTTATATAATTCTTTTTCGTAAAGTTATAATATATTCCTTTTACTTTACAATTTTCTCTTAAAAACTTTATTGTTTTTTTCCACATTGCTCGGAGATGTTTGACTTTTAACAGATGACTCAAAGGTTAAATAAATCTCAATGTTTATTGCTTCTCAGGAATGAAAATAAAACTGAAATTATTTCATTACGTATGAACACTTGTAGCGATCGAATAATGTCAAGGACGATTTTATTTTGTTGCAAATAATCTCAGCTAGAGAGAAAATATATTTATAGCTTCTTCTAGTTTGTTCTAGTGAAATAAAACAGATTGTCTATCATAATGGGCGTTAAGACTTCCGGTGAACGTTGGATATTTTATTTAGTTTGCTCTAGATAAATGAAGCAGATTGCCCTTCATAAAGGACGTTAAGACTTCCGATGAAAGTTTGATAGCTTCTATCATTTTATTACAGACAAATAAAGAAGATAAGCCTTTTAATTTACGTTAAGACTTCCGGTGAACGTTATACATTTTTTTTTAGTTAGTTCTGTACAAATAAAGCAGATGGCCCTTTATAAAGACGTTAAGACTTCTATCATTTTATTACAGACAAATAAAGAAGATAATCCTTTTAATTTACGTTAAGACTTCCGGTGAACGTTAGACTTTTTTTTTAGTTAGTTAGTTCTGTACAAATAAAGCAAATGGCCCTTTATAAAGACGTTAAGACTTCTATCATTTTATTACAGACAAATAAAGAAGATAATCCTTTTAATTTACGTTAAGACTTCCGGTGAACGTTAGACATTTTTTTAGTTAGTTCTGTACAAATAAAGTAGATGGCCCTTTATAAAGACGTTAAGACTTCTATCATTTTATTACAGACAAATAATGAAGATAATTCTTTTAATTTACGTTAAGACTTCCGGTGAACGTTAGACATTTTTTTTAGTTCTGTACAAATAAAGCAGATGGCCCTTTATAAAGACGTTAAGACTTCTATCATTTTATTACAGACAAATAAAGAAGATAATCCTTTTAATTTACGTTAAGACTTCCGGTGAACGTTAGACATTTTTTTTAGTTAGTTCTGTACAAATAAAGCAGATGGCCCTTTATAAAGACGTTAAGACTTCTATCATTTTATTACAGACAAATAAAGAAGATAATCCTTTTAATTTACGTTAAGACTTCCGGTGAACGTTAGACATTTTTTTTTAGTTAGTTCTGTACAAATAAAGCAGATGGCCCTTTATAAAGACGTTAAGACTTCTCTCATTTTATTACAGACAAATAATGAAGATAATCCTTTTAATTTACTTGAACATTAGACATTTTCTTTAGTTAACGTTTTATAGCTTATAGGTACCTCCAAAAGTCGCTGAAAAAACAGCATAGTATGAAGGAAAAAGACCCCAAACTAAATAAAAATAAAGTTTTATCGGCAAAATGTTTATATTATCATTACGAGGATAGATCAAAGAATTTTTGAATTGTTTTAAAAAAATTTTCAATTATCTAATTGAAATTTCAATATCTAACACGTTCGAAATTTTTGTAGAATTTTTTTTTCTTCTTACGTCAGTGCGAGACCTAAATTGACGCAACGTTTTTTAAATAAAAACATGTAATATTGAGCAATGCACTTTTTGGACTGTGAAAGACACATTAATTTGGAAATTCTTGCAAAAATCAAATAATGGTCGGATTTTGATGAAAATTTCAGGACTTATTCATAATTAACTGAAATCAATTTTGAAATAATTATTTTGAATAAAATATTGGTAAAAATATTTTTTTAATTATGTTAACTCCCACCAATTAATTTCCAGAAATGCTTAAAAATTCGACATTGCTTCGCAATAAGCCTAATATAATTAAATTCAGGAGTCATTGAGGAATGCTAATCAACTGTCTTTTTTTTCTTCAATAGTCACCGACTTTCTAAAAAGTAGGTCCGAATTGCGAAAAAAGCAATATCTATGTCAATTTTTATGTGGATAAACTTCTGATTGCTTTTATGAACAATATAAATTAAGCATATCATAATCTGAAAAGAAAAGGAATTCAATGAATAATGAATTTTTACAAGAGTGATTTTCATTTTGTTCATTTTTTTTTATTAAAATGATATAACAAGGTTCAAAATTATTTTTAAATTTCTTCCTCTACTGCTTCGGCTAGGGTATGTAATTAATGCATGAAGACTACAATTACTAATGGAATATTTAAAAGCTTAATACAAATGATTTACACCGTCAATTTTTAAAATAATTAAAACATTTTTAAAATTATTAAAACATTTTTAAAATAATTAAAACATTTTTAAAATAATTAAAACATTTTTAATTGTGTGCATTTTGATTGCCTGTATCTTTATTTGTACGGGTGGCCGTACGTGATATTTATCATTAAAAGATCACGTGATTCAAGGGTTGTCTTCCCTTACATAAAAAATTAAATTCGTATATTTTTGTCGCTTTTAGCCTCCCTACTTAGCCTTCTTAACAGCTTCCGGTTGTCACTAAATCTGTCATCACCTGAGATAAACGCGATAACAAGGGCTACAGTAACTGATAAAAGCTTTTACCGAATATTTCAGACAGTAAGCAAGTACAATGTTTGAAATCAGATAAAGGTAAGTTTTAATTTAAAAAATTAACTTCAATAACGTGTCCTTTATTTTTGCCAGATTTTTAAAACAGAAATGTGGCTACTGTTTACGTAAATGTGTCGATCAGTAAAAAAAATGGCGGTACGTTTAAATTTTTTTTTAATCTGAAAAATTTTAGATTCCAATCAATATAATTTCGGTTTAAAATACGTTAGGGTATTTTGTTTATTGGAATTACTAAATGTAATCTCTTGACTTTCGATTACAGCTAATTTTAAAGCTGAAATATAACTTATTTATTTTAAAAATTTCATTTTAAATTTAGATATCGAAAATTTATACTGAAAAATGGAGGTACCTAAATTTTATTATAAACAAATAAAGCAGACAACCTTTTTAACTTACGTTGAGATTTCCAGTGAACGTAAGATGTTTCCATTAGTTTGTTCTATACAAATAAAGCAGATGACCATTTATAAAGGACATTAAGACTTCCAATGAACGTTTTATTTTATTATAGACAAATAAAGCGGATAGCCCTTTATAAAGGATTCAAATACTGCCGTAGAGCGTTTTACAGCTTCTTTTATGTTATTCAAAACAAATAAAGTAGATGACCCATTTAATTATACGTTAAAATTTCTCGTGAACCTTAGATATTTTTCTTCGTTTCTTTCAGATAAACAAATCAGATGGCCCTTCATAAAGGACTTTGACTTTCGCTAACCGTTTCTTTTATTTTATCTTAGACAAGTAAACCAGATGGTTCTTTTAATATACGTTAAAACTTCTGGTAAACTTTAGATAATTTTTTGAGCTTGTTCTAGATAAATAAAGCACATGGTCCTTCTTAAAGGACGCTAAGACTTCCGATTAACCTTAGATAGCTTCTTTTGGATTGCTATAGATTAAAAAAACGCAGATTGTTCTTTCGAATGGTCAATACGACATCCGATGAACTATTATATAGCTTCTTCTGGTTTGTGAAAAATATTAAAACATTGTCTATCATAATCGACGTTAAGACACCTGAGGAACGTTATAAAGCTTCTTTTAGTTTTTTTCTAAATAAATAAAGTACATCGTCCTTCCTAGTGGGTGTTAAGACATTCGATGAACTGTATATAAATTATTTTTGGTTTTCGAGATAAATAACCGAGATTCTTTTTCATAATGAACGTTAAGACATCCAATGTACATTAGATACGTCTTAATTTTCCCGATAAATAAAGCAGATTGGCCTTCGTAAAGAACAGTAAGACTTCCGAGCAATCTTACATGGCTTTCTCTAGATAAACAAAAGCAGAACTTTTTAATAGTCTTTAAAACTTCCGATGAATCTTATATAGCTTCTCTATAAATAAAGTAGAGGATCTTTTTAATAGCCGTTAAGACTTCCGATGAATCTTATATAGCTTCTTCTATATAAATAAAGCAGATGATCTTTTTAATAGCCGTTAAGACTTCCGATGAATCTTATATAGCTTCTTCTACATAAATAAAGCAGATGATCTTTTTAATAGCCGTTAAGACTTCCGATGAACGTGATATAGTTTGTCTGATAGACTCAGGGATAAAGACAGTTTATATACTTGATTTTATCAAGTATAAAGAAAACATTTATACACTGATAGACTCAAGCCTAAAGATAAGGTATATTTTTTTTAATTGGGACTACCAGTATATAAAGACATTTCGTTATACTTTAGTCGATCAATATATAAAGCTTGTTCTGTCAGTATAAAAAGCTTGGCTTTATGCTTTTTTATAATCATATCGTCCCAAGCAAGGCATTTTACTGCCACTGTTTTGCAGGGGGTTACATAGGAGGAAAGTTATGAGAAAGAGTGACAGGTTATAGTGGGTGTCAGGAAGTGGGTAAGAGAAGGATGAGAATATTGATGAGAATGGAGTGGATGGAGAAAAGAGCATGAGAGAAAGGATGCAGATTAGTGAGATAGGAGATGACTATTGACTTTACATTTAAATTCTTGGAGATTGTAGCTGTTGGGGAAGCAAGTAAACGGAAGGGAATTACACAGTAGGGAAGTGCGAGAAAAGAAGCTGATGGAGTAGAATTTGGGTTTACATTTTATTGGTTTCACATCAAAAGGGTAGGACCTAGTTGCTAATCTCGTGGCTCGAGTAAATTCATATATAAGGGGTACCAGTGAGCTAAGTTCATCGGAGCAGAAGCCGTGAAAGTATTTGTAGAAGAGACACAGGAAAGCCACATTGAGCCGGTGAGAAAGTGACTGTAACTGAGCTGCCAAGTCGGGATCGATCACATTACAGATTCTCCGTTGGATTTTGTCATGGACGCCTAGACGGATAGCAGGAGCACCCGACCAGATATGGCAGCAGTATTCAATGCACGGGCGGATGCCAAGTCGGGATCTATCACATTACAGATACTCCGTTGGATTTTGTCAAGGACGCCTAGACGGATAGCAGGAGCACACGACCAGATATGGCAGCAGTATTCAATGCACGGGCGGATGCCAAGTCGGGATCGATCACATTACAGATACTCCGTTGGGTTTTGTCAAGGCCGCCTAGACGGATAGCAGGAGCACACGACCAGATATGGCAGCAGTATTCAATGCACGGGCGGATGCCAAGTCGGGATCTATCACATTACAGATTCTCCGTTGGATTTTGTCAAGGACGCCTAGATGGATAGCAGGAGCACCCGACCAGATATGGCAGCAGTATTCAATGCACGGGCGGATGCTAAGTCGGGATCTATCACATTACAGATACTCCGTTGGATTTTGTCAAGGATACCTAGGTGGATAGCAGGAGCACCCGACCAGATATGGCAGCAGTATTCAATGCACAGGCGGATGGTAGATTTATATATGTGCAGGATTGTATCAGACGGAAAAACTTCCTGGCTTTACACAGAGAACCGATTTTCTTAGTAGCGGATTTAACTATGGATTCTATAATCATTCCACTTGAGGTCTGTTGTGTGAGTTAACCAGAGTTATCACTTTTGTTTATTAGTGTATAAAGGATAACTTATAATTGCGTTTATAAAGGCTGCCAGTATCCTTGAGGCTGTCAATATCTAAACTTCTAAACTTATTTATAAATGGAACTTTGTGTGTGTATGTATGTGTGTGTGTGTCTGTGTCCGTTACCTATAGACTCCGAAACGGCTGCACCGATTTTCTTGAAAATTTACACAGCAGTACTATAAGCGTCTGCAAGTGTTTTTAGCTAGGTTTTGTGTCGAGGTACCCCCGATAAATATCGAAAATCGATAATCGAAAAAGTAGGGTTATAGAAGGAATGGTCCGATTTTAATCAAATTTGATACACTCATAGAGAAAGACATAAGAAACAATATTCAAAAGTTTCAAGGATGCAGTTCTTACAATAGTGCAGAAAATCGATAATATATATATATATATATATGTGTGTGTGTGTGTGTGTGTGTGTGTGTGTGTGTGTGTGTGTGTGTGTGCTTCCACCGAACGGCCATAGCCCAGAGGTAGAATCGCCGACTGACGCCAATTCGGTCGGGTTTCAATCCTGGGTTAAACCGTACTGATGAGCTGTAATACAGCGAAACAGATCTGTCTGCGGATGACAATATATATATATATATATATATATATATATATATATATATATATATATATATAAAGCAAGATGTTTCTGTGTGTGTGTCTGTTTATCTGCCTGTATGTCTGTATTTTTTCGGCCCTTTTATTTTAGTTTTTGCTTCGGGTTTGGCTCTAAGTAGGTATAATTGTAGTTCTTAGTCTCAGCCATGATACCATTTACTCAGAGGACTTATTTAGCATTCAAAATTCAGTTTATGACGAAAAGAACTTATTTGATATCGATACCAGGAAATCAAAATTTGATTTACATCCATTCATTTTTCTTTCAGTCTACGGTTTCGCTTTAACAGGAAACAACTATTGCTTTTTAGTCTTTCGTGCCAACGTCCAAAGAGTCTGAGCTCCAGGACCATGGATTAATTTTAAAGCTTTCATTAAACCCGAGCAACGCCAGGCTATACTGCAAGTATAAAGTATATCAATGTTTTCTTTACACTTAAATCTTTTGTTATACAAATTTTGTCCTTATATCTGAGGCAATCAGTATGAAATGCTGGTCTTTAGACTAAAGTTTCTCAGTATATGAAGGTTGTCGTTATACTTGATATTCTTAGTATGTAAATGTTATCTGTATAATTGAGTCTATCAATATTTAAAAGTTGTCTTTATACTTGAGTTTATAAGTAGTGTTTACAATTGTGTTTTTAAACAAAGATCGATCGTCAATATGCTCCTGTATATAAACAGACATATGCAGTGTTTATAACTGAATCTCTGGTCATATATAGGCAGGGTTTATACTTAAGATGGCAAGTAGACACGGGTGTTTTTTTAATTAAATCTATAAGTCACTGAATCAATGTCATGTTTAACATAGAGTCGATAAGTATTCATACAATAATACGCTAGTTATATGCTTATAATTGACTCTATAAGCAGGCATTAATCTTGTACATACTTCTATCTCTATAAGTATTCCATCATTTTCTTTTATCGCAATTCCCGACTGTGGAAATCCCTTCCGTTTACTTATTCCCCTGATAGCTTCTTCTTCTTCTTCTTCTTCTTCTTCTTTGCGCCTTGTCCTTTCAGGACGTAGGCGACCATGTCCTTCCACGTCTCCCTCCCTATCATTGGTGGCTCTTAGCAGACTTCTTCACGTAACATCTCGAAACTCCCGTTCTGTCATCCAATAGCTAAAGCCCATAAATGTAGAATATAAATGTATAGAAACTATCATGGCCACAAAATGAGGGATCAGTTCATGTATTGATTGTAATATAGAATTGATCCCCCATTTTATACCCACATTATAATTTCTTATAAACAGTTGGCATATATATTCTTCTATGTGCTCTGTCCTTTCAGCACGTAGGCGACCATGTCCTTCCACGTCTCCCTATCCCTGGTGGCTCTTACCAAACTTCTTTGGAAAATATATATAAATCGTGCTAATAATTGAGTCTATAAATAAGTGGTGGACAAAATAATGGAAATATGTTTCCATTATTATATAGTACCTTAATAGCATAATTTGAAAAATTTGATTTAACTGTCAAAAGCTTGTCTATTTTTGTAATTGTCGATTTAATATTAGTAGTTCTTCTTCTTCTTCTTCTTCTTCTTCTTCTTCTTCTTTCTAATATTGGATTTTAGAGGAATTATTAAAATAAATCTATTAAAATCAACGGTCAGAACTATTCAAGAATTTCAAGTGGATCAACTTCATTTTATGGTTCAGGAACTATTTCTGAAGAGAAATGCCATCTTTCAGAATGATAAGACACCAATTCATACTGCTAAAGTTGTAGCTGAATGGGGCGAAGATCATCCTAGTGAAGTAGAACATCTTATCTGGCCACCACAGTCCCCAGACCTCAATATCATTGAACATTTGCGGTCCAGTTTAGTAAAATAAGTGAGAAGCCGATATCCTTCACCATCATCACTGAAAGAATTGGAGAATAGATAATAGTTCCTCCGGAAACAATTCAAACTTTGTATGAGTCGATCCCACGTAGAATTCTATATGCAATTAAAGCCAAAGGTGGTCCTACTCCATATTGAAATAAATCTGCTTGAAATTTCAAGGTGTTTCTTTGTCCAGCCTCTGCATAACAATTTACTTTTTATATTAATTTATTTTATAGGTGACTATAGTCGTAGCATCCGTTTCTAAGAAAAACTAGATGACGGGAGAGATAGACTTCATGTCTACCAGTTGGCCAAAATCTGATCACCACGTGCCGGCTTGCCTCACTAAGGAAT
Source organism: Ascarosepion bandense (assembly GCA_037127315.1). Lineage (NCBI taxonomy): Eukaryota > Metazoa > Mollusca > Cephalopoda > Sepiida > Sepiidae > Ascarosepion > Ascarosepion bandense. The sequence continues at coordinate 3,449,512 of JBBBDQ010000934.1, forward strand.
CCAGATGCGTCAATTCTTTTTCATTCTTGCAGACAATTGAGTGTTCTTCGTGGCTCTTTGGTCTTATATCAGAAGTTAAACAATGAGAGTCCGTCACTGTCAGTATTCAGCGCCTGCAAGGCTTCAGTCCTCCAACACATACATTTCGGATCTGACTAGTTGTTTGCCAATCTGGGGCAGCCTACGCATTCTGTAACACATGAGAAGAATGTGATTTGACATCTGTATTAAACTCAATGCCTGATTGCTAGAAATCGGTAACGTTGCGGGCATCTTTGGAGTAACTGCCTGGTCTACATTAAAACGAAATAACAACAGAGAAAGAAGAAAAGAAGACAGAGAAAGAAAAGGAGAGAGACAGAGAGAGAGAGAGAGAGAGAAAGAAAGAGTGGGGATATCTCTCAAACAGATGATCTTCAATTCTTAAGATTGACAAAACAAGATGGTCTCTGGTGATAGTTGAGAGTAACAATGGTAAATATGCAAGTGTCTGGAATTTGGCATCAATTTTGTCTGTGACTTTGAGTAAAGGCGATTAGCATCCCAAGAGTTTTCCATCGTGTTGAACGTTTTCTTTGTTAATTTTTTTTTTTTTTGTCTGGCGCGTAGTTGACACGTATCCAAACTACAAGCTTCCTCTTTTGTCCAAACTGATCTAATTATTTTTCCTTTGTTGTTTTCGTTGCTACAGCAACAATTCAACCGATTCACTCCCCAGCCTTCTACAGCTGCACAACTTGTGCAAAATATACATTTCATAATTTTAAAGTGAATCATTAGTCCATGAGTTGTTCAGATTTTATACGCCATATACAAAATCGGATTTAGATCTTAAAGTGTATCAGGGCTAAAAGAATTAGGGGTCACAATCATTACCTATGTTCGCCCCCTCTTTTCTCAAGGGTCCGCATCGAATTTAAAAAAAAACTCACTGCGGATGTTGTGCGTTGTGGTGCAGCAGTTATCGGCTCGGAACGAGAGATCGGCGTACTGAGTTAGAATTCCAGTTAAATTCCTTGCATTCACTTACGCACAAATACCCTTAGGAAAGGTATTAATCCGTTTCTGCCTTCCAGTTATGGGTTAAATAATAAGACAGATTGGGTTCTATAGCCTTGGTCGGCAACCAGTCTACCGCAGAATGTAATGGCAACCTACTGCGGGATAATCTTCAGCCCAGTCAGTCATGTCCCTTTTAAGACATGATCGCCCAAGCGTGTATCACGTATGGCATTTAACTGACTGACTGAATATAATAGTTGAAAACATGATTAAGACATATACTTGGCATAAAGTGGGGGATCAATTTTATATTGTTATGAAGTAATAAACTGATCCCCCACTAATTACTACTTAATAATATAATACATCTCTTCCCACTCTAGCTTGGTCGGCAACCAGTCTACCGCAGTAAGCAATGGCAACCTATTGCGTGATAATCCAGTCAGTCATGTTTCTTTCGAGACATGATCGCCCAAAGTGTGTATCACGTATAGCATTTAACTGACTGACTCCAACTAGAATGGTCTAAATATTCAGAATTGTTTGAAATTATTTCAAAGCAACCCATTAAATTTACAACAAATTTCCGCAGTTCTTATAACTATTTTTATAGACTAACCAAGGGCTTAAGACTAGAGACGGGGGCCCCTCTGTAGCTTATTCAAGCTGATATGCAAATCCGGTCGTGGTCATATCTTTTCAAGCCTTGATCAATTATGACTCTCCATAATTTCCTTCGTTACTCTAATTAATGTTCCTCTTATTAGTATCCATTTAATGCAGGTTATTCGCTCTTTCCTGCCGCTCCCATTGCCTTCACTATGCCCTATGAGTGTCTAGTTCTCCAAGCGTGCTTTTATCATTGCGTTCTAGAAATCTCAAATACCTTGATTCAGATTCTAAAGAAAACTAACAACATTAAACTGTTTTTCAAACTTCTTTGTTGCGTAAATTTGATTTTCATCGTATTCTTAGCATACATCTGCAGAAACATCCATATTGCCTCTGATTTCACACGAGTCTTTGAACATATATATATATATATATATATATATATATACCATCAAATGATGGCATATTTGGTTATGAACTTACTATTGTTAGAATATGATTATTTAATTATAAATAATATATATATATATATATATATATATATATATATATATATATATATATATATTGTTTTATAACCAAACATAACCAAACATGCCATCATTGGATGGTATATATATATATATATATATATATATATATATATCTATATATACCATCAAATGATGGTATATTTTGTTATGAACTTACTATTGTTAGAATATGATTATTTAATTATAAAACAATATATATATATATATATATATATATATATATATATATATATATATGCATGTTTCATTAAATAATATAGATAAGTTTTGTCAATTTATTTAATGTAAATTCTTTTCATATGGTCTGATAAGCTTAATAGCATTATCGTTGAAATATCGTTGAAAATCACAATATTGATACATTTTTTAATCCTTTCTGAACTTTCGGATTACATCAGCCATTATCAAAGAAGACAGTTATATTAAGTGTATTAAACAGCTCGCGGACGAACAATAGTAGTTTTCTTTTGTTTGTATGGAAAATTGTCAAAGCAACGACGAACATGTGCGTCACACATGACCAAGAGAGAGTGGGGGCGAGAAGTATTAAGTATGAAAGCCATTGAGATAACCAATCGCTTCCGTTATCTATTATTAGGCATTTAAGAATGTTTGTTGAGATTTCGTAGTTTATTTTGTTTAGGTTAGGTTTCAACTGTTTTATGTATATTGTTTCGAGTATTTTTAGTTTTTGTTATTGTTTACATGTTTAAGTATGGTTGTGTTTTCGACGAGGATTGTGCGGAATTGTGTATGTGGCTTGGTATGTTGTTTTATATGCCTAAAGATGTTAGAAGTATTGTTTAACTGTAGTGCAAAACATCGTGAGAGCGAGTTTGTGGTGTGACCAACATAAATATTGTTTAATCCGTTGGAGATACAATCTCCCAAAGGGCACTTAAATTTGTAAACTATGTTTTTTTTTTTGTTTTTTGTTTTTTGTTTTTGTTTTTTTTTTCAAATCGCTAACCCGGGAAGAAGAGTCATTGCGAATAATTGAGTTGGATATACTAGATTTAATTTTTTGTTAGGACAGGAATGGCGAAGCCCGAACCGTCGCCTTGGATATCTCTAAAGCGTTCGACACAGTTTGGCATGCTGGCCTTCTATGCAAACTGCGGAGCTATGGTATAGCTGGACAATTGTTTGAACTAATCCAGTCATTCTTATCTAACCGCACATTGAAAGTGGTATTAAACGGACATGCCTCCCAGAGCTACCATATGAACGCGGGTGTCCCTCAAGGCTCTATCCTAGGTCCTACGCTCTTTCTGATCTACATTAATGATCTCCCCGATACCATAATATCCCAAGTAGGTATGTACGCCGATGACACCACAGTTTACTCCCGCCTCGATCAAAAATCTGGTGTGGGCGACAAAGCTAACCTTGCAGCCGAGCTTGGAAAGGACTTCCAATCCGTAGTGGACTAGGGTAAGAAATGGCTCGTAAATTTTAATGCTTCTAAAACGAAGCTACTATCAATTAATCATCATAGACTATCGTACCTACCTCCTATTAGCATAGACCAGGCTTGCCTCCCAGAGAGTAAAACACTACGCCTCCTTGGTCTCACACTTTCAGCGGACCTCAAGTGGAATGACTATATCGAATCCATTGCTAAATCCGCTGCTATGAAAGTCGGTTCTCTGTGCAGGGCCCGGAAGTTTTTTCCACCTGAATCTATCCTGCACATTTATAAATCTACCATCCGCCCGTGCATTGAATACTATTGCCATATCTGGTCGGGTGTCCCTGCTATTCTCCTTGGGCTTCTAGACAAGGTACAGCGGAAGGTCTGTAATGTGATCGATACTGACTTGGCAGACCGCCTCCAGTCTCTCTCTCATCGGCACGACGTGGCTTCCCTGTGTCTCTTCTATAAATACTTCCATGGCTTCTGCTCCGATGAACTTAGATCACTGGTGCCCCCTAGGTTCGAATTTGCACGACATACTAGATTAGCAACTAGATCCCACACTTTTACAGTGAAACCGATAAAATGCAACCGCAACTTCTACTCCAACAGTTTCTTTTCTCGTACTTCCCGACTGTGGAATTCCCTTCAATATGACTGCTTCCCCGACGGCTACAATCTCCAGGAGTTTAAATGTAAGGTCAATAGACACCTCCTAACACAATAACTCACTTCCATTCTTTCAAATACTCTTCCCATCCTCCCAACTACCTATCACCCCCCTTCTGACATTTCCTATATCTAACCACTCTTTCTATTTACCTTCCCCTTTGTAGACCCAAGCGCAATAGTGGCAGTGGAATGCCTTGCTTGGGATGAAACGATTAAAGAAAAATCTGTTGTAAATGTATTAGTATTTACTAATGTTTTAGTATATTTTAATCTTGTTTATAGTTTGTATGCATTTGATTGCGATACAGGAGATTAATATATTTGAGATTAGTTGAGGCAGCACTGTGCTTCACCTGCTTGGTATTGAGACTTCCAAGAAAGCATCTTATTTGTTAATCAACTGTATAGTTTGGAAAGCTATTATTGTTATATAGCGACAAATAACAAACACGGGTGTATATAAAAATATATGACTTATATTTTTATTGATGAACGATGGACCGTGTGGCACAAGGCAGAGAATTGAGAGCGCGCTTCTAATGGGATTTCGACGGGAGCTGGCCTCTCTGCTTAGCTCGTCTAGCTTCTTCTTCGACTTCTCGAGACTTCTGGTCTTGTCTGGCTCTCTGCCTAGACTGCCTGTCGAGCCTGACTCCTGTCGAGGCTGACTGGGACTCGACTTCTCTTCTACTGTCGACTTCTGGAGACTCGTCTGTGACTTCTTGTTTCGAGGCCTTTATATATCTTCCAAGTTTTGCCTCGATTCGCGACGCCTACTCGACGCCTACGTAAATTCTCAGAGACACCTGTTCTGTCTGCCTCTTGTGGCCATTTCCGCTACTGCCGGAAATAAGGTCAAACAACCATCCGTTCCTTTCAACGGCCGGAAAACGCCCCCGCTTGTATCAGCTTCCTTCTTCGGGTGGGGCCAGATTATTATATTACATTATTAAGTGATTGTTTTATATTATTTAGTTCACTGTAAAAAAAATCTGTTTTGTGGATGAATTAATTTCTGCACGATGCATTAGATTTTTTATAATTGCTATTTTGTCGTAATCTATATATATATAAAAGGCAATCTGTGAGTCTGTGTGTTCCCTATGCACGCCTACGTTTTTTAAGCTACGCCATCCAAACGTTCTAGAGACACATATCTACAAGGAAGCCAGGTTGACACATACTTTTTGAGTTTAAGTTCAGCAATTTTCTCTTTCGCACTTTTTGGTCAATGGAGCCGATTGTTTACATATGCCCCGTGAAACGTCTGAGATTTAAGATGGTTGCTGAATTACGTCACAGAAATCAAATCTAACGTGTCAAACGCGACTAAAATATGTTTTATTAAAAAAAATGAGCTTTATATTTTATTTTTATTCCGACGTTTTATTTCTGTCAATCATCTAAAATCGAAGATGGTTGCTGAATTACGTCACAGAAATCATATCACACGTGTCAAACGCGACTAAAATATTTTTTATTAAAAAAAAATGAGCCTGTATATTTAAATTTTATTCCGACGTTTTAAAAATTCATTTAGTGAACAGAAAATGTAAATATATTCCCACGTAATTTTGAAACAAAAACAAACGCAATGTTGTTTACAATGTCACACAAAACATCAAATCACGTTTACGCAAAAAAAAAAAAAAAAGAAAACAGATTTTTTTAATGGAATTTTTTAACAATTTTTAAACAACAATTTTTATATAATTATTTTTTCATATAACCGACTTTTAAAGGAATTTATCCATTCAATATTATAGACATTGCATCACGATAGTTGATGTTTGTGTGACTATTGTAAACATTGCAGGAGCAACGCCGGGCTATGATGCTAGTATATATATAAACCGACTAGTATATATATATATATATATATATATATATAAACCGGCTAGTATATATATAAACCGACTTTTAAAGGAATTTATCCATTCAATATTATAGACATTGCATCACGATAGTTGATGTTTGTGTGACTATTGTAAACATTGCAGGAGCAACGCCGGGCTATGATGCTAGTATATATATAAACAATCCGCGGATAGGCCAGTTTCACTGTATCACAGCTTTTCAGTGCAGTTAAAATGACCGTTTGCCTGGAGCCGGGACTGAAACTCGACTGATTTGATAGCAGTCGGATTCGGCCATACCACTACGAAACTGACTCAAAGACTCACGCTGCATCTCTCAGAACAGGGCTCAATTTGATCTCATTTAAACACACAAGGAGACCTACTAAACCCTATTCGGAACATGCTTGTTGATAAATATCACAGCATCATCCATATGCAAAAAAGACTAAAAATAATGGAGGCTTTATTATTAAAAACGAAAAATCCCAACATTCAATAGCATCAACTACGGACACGCTAACAACATGCTGATCGTGTTTGATACATAACACATACCACTAGTCCACATTATACATAACACAATTCAAATTCGGTTACACGTAAAATAACATTCATCTTCGAAAATGGCTAAATGGTTCTTTTGCTTTTATTACTTTGCAAAATTTTACTAGGCAGCCAGGAAGCCTATGCTTCGGCCAGGCAATAAGAAGAAGAGACTAGCTTGGGGAAGAGAGCACAAAAAATGGACACCAGAACAGTTCATTTGATGTCCATGATATTGTGCAGTATTGACAAAATAACCATTCTATTTTCATTTAGAATTATCCACTTGGCAATAAATACTAAAAGAAAATAGTATGAAATTCATCATTTCTTAAAAAAAAACTGGGGTGGCCTAATAACTATGGCCGGTAGTATATATATATATATATATATATATATATATATATATATGTGTGTGTGTGTGTGTGTGTGTGTGTGTATGTGTGTGTGTGTGTGTGTAGTCATCCGCAGACAAATCTGTTCCATTGTATCACATGATATATATATATATATATATATATATATATATATATATATATATATATGTTGTCTTCAATGATGCCATATTTTGTTAAGTCATAACTATTATTGGAAAGTTCTCACGTTTGATACTAAATAAATATACTTATTAATTCATGCTGTCCAATATGATGACATATGTTGCAGAGTCCTTAGCATTATTAGAAGGTTTTCCTCTGGGTGTTTTTAAATATATAAACGTGCTAAACTTTACTATTATTAGAAGTTTTTTTTTACATATGAATCCTTAAATAAATATATTAGTTTACCGAAGACGTCCAAAATGATGGCGCATTTTGTTATATCCTTAATGTAGGTACCTCCACTCTATTTTCGATCCCTAAGTTTTAAAATGAAAATTTAAAAATAAGAAAGTTTTTCTTGAAAGTTTTAATCTTAGCTTAACTGAAAGCTAAGTGATCAAATCTACTATTTTAAGTAAGTAAAATACACTGGTGTTTTCGAACAGAAATTATAGTCATTAAAAATCCAAAATTTTTTTTTATTTTAATTGTTTTTTATTTTTGAGCGATTGACACATTTGTAAACAAAAGTAAATTCTCTGTTTTAAAAATCTTGCAAAAATATAATGTAATCTCTCACGCGTTAATTTTGGAAAATTAACAAATTTAAAGTCAAATTAATCTGATTTGAAACAAATATTACTTGTTTATGCCATGCAATTTAGAATAAAAGTATTTCTTAATCGCAAAGGTCTAACTCGTTGATTTTTCAAGTAGGCGATGACACCACCTGTTATGAATCAATCTGAACGTATGGTGACCAAATTTGCAATAACCCAATTTAACATTTCGTAATGTGAACAACCCTAAAAACATGTGACTTTTAATAAGTCTCTTATAAGTTTCCATAGTAAAAAAAAATGTGCAGTTTAACATAAATAAACAACTTTAGAAATTATTTTTAAAATCTTCATTCTAAATGATATGTATTAAGCTTTTGAATTTTCGATTTGTATATAAAGTCTTTTTTAATGAATTAATAAGCGAAGACTAGAAATTGAAAAAATGATTGAAACTTTAATTAGCAAAGAAAACAATGAAAACAGTTCTTATAAAAATTCATTATTTATCGAATTTTTTTTTCTTCAGAATATGATATCCTAAAATTATATTATTTATTAAATCAATTGAAAGTTTATTTACATTAAAATAGCGTAGTTTTAATGCATTTTTAATTTTACTATTCCGCCCAGATTTTCAAAAAAATGGTCTCGTAATTTAAAAAATTACATGATTTACATTCCCCAATGAGTCCTGCATTTAACTAATAAAAACATTGGTATAGATAATGTATTTTTAGAAGTTTTATGCAATTAATTGGAGTGAGGAGGTAATTGACGTAAAAAAATTATATTTATCAAGATTTTTAAAAAATAATGTTTGCATAATTTCATGTCTTGAAAGTTTTATTAAAATCAAACAATCAGTTGATTTTTTTAATGTGTCTTTCAGCGCCAAAAACGACTTGCATAAAATTACGTTTTCTTTAATAGTCATAAAAGGTAAATATGGTGTGAATCAATGAAAAAAAAACGAAAAAGGAAATTTTAACTCAAATTTCGAACGCGTTAGAAAGGATTAAAAATTTTTTTAAAATAATGACAATAAAATTTTATTTTTCCGTCATTATGAAGAAAATGACACAGCTTCCTGGAGTTGCCAATGCAAGAGAGAGATCTAGTACATCAACCATTTAACAATATTCACAACCATTCTTATGAATGTACAAGCGGTATAGCCTGGTGGAGCTCGGTTTTAATGAAAGTTTTAAAACTAATCCATGGTCCTGGAGCTCAGACTCAGCCTAAGGGATATTTGAAATAATAAAACAATTGTGACAATTTACCAATCGCGCATATATATATATATACTAGCAGTATAGCACGGCGTTGCTCGGGTGTAATAAAAGCTTTAAAACTAATCCATGGTCCTAGAGCTCAGACTCTTTGGACGTTGGCACGAAAGACTAAAAAGCAATAGTTGTTTCCAGTTAAAGCGAAACCGTAGACTGAAAGAAAAATGAATGGATGTAAGTCAAAGTTTGATTTCCTGGTATCGATATCAAATAAGATTTTTTCGTCGTAAACTGAATTTTGAAGGCTAAATAAGTCCTCTGAGTAAATGGTATCATGGCTGAGACTAAGAACTACAATCATACCTACTTAGAGCCAAACCCGAAGCAAAAACTAAAATAAAAGGACTGAAAAAAATACAGACATACAGGCAGATAAACAGACACACACACAAACATCTTGCCTTTTATATATATATATATATATATATATATATATATATATATATTATCGATTTTCTCCACTATTGTAAGAACTGCAACCTTGAAACTTCTGAATATCGTTTCTTATGTCTTTGTTTATGAGTGTATCAAATTTGATTAAAATCGGACTACTCATTCTATAACCCGATTTTTTCGATTATCGATTTTCGATATTTATCGGAGTTACCTCGACACAAAACCTAGCTAAAACACTCACAGACGCTTATAATACAACTGTGTAAATTTTCAAGAAAATCGGTTCAGCCGTTTCGGAGTCTATAGGTAACGGACACACACACACACACACACGTACACACACACAGACAAAGTTCCATTTATAAATAAGTTTAGATTGTCAAATGCAATGCTATATCTTTTTCTCTCCAGATGTGACTGATTACCTGGCTAACAGGGAACGTTTTTGAATCGTTTTTGAACGTTATTCTCTGACCCTAACGTGACCACCATCCCAAGCACTGAAACAGGTTTACAGTAACGTACCAAAAAGTTGCTACCGAAAAATTTCGCAATTTTTAAATCACATCAAAGTACATTTTATTAACTTAGTTACATACCACAGCTGGAAAACCATGAGGAACACAAATATTTTAAAATGTAAACTTATATTTTCATTCTTCGACGGTGAATCTTGAATGAAGCAGTAGAGCCAGCGGGGAGAATTCGCGCACACAAAGGAGCTGTCGGGAGTCGGAAGACTGTGTGAATCTTTTCTTTTTTTTTTTTCAGGTAAAATTCTAGATTCATATAGTCTTATAAGTCCCACGTGATCCACTTCCCAGATATTTGAATTTTTGTACCTGCTTGATTTTAGTATCCCCCAAACTGTATTTGGCATTTTGGGCTGTTTTTTTATTTTTTTATTTTTGAGACCATGCATAGAACATAAAAAAGTGGTTGTTTTAGGCTTTGAACATGTGCCCTCGAAGTGAGCATACCAAAAATATGGCAGAAACCTCTTCAAAAAGTAAGTGACAGATAGTCATAGTTGCCTACATATTGAGATGGTATCATTTGAAAGAATTCAGTTCTCAGTGCGCATGCGCGAAAAAAGCTGTTCCGTCAATATAACGACTATGTTATAAGTTATGCCAGAACTTTTAAATATAACCCAACGCGTAGGCATTTTACCGTTTACGACTACCCATTCAGATTCATCTTGTCTTTCATTTCTTGGTTTTTCATTTTTTTCATGTTTGTTCTTTCAAAGACAAAAATCAATAGACGACCTTACTTGCTACGACAAGGAATGGTGATCGCTTACTAATGACTGATTGGCTATTGATAAGTTTCCGTCTGACTACATCACCAGAGGTCATTTGTAAAGAACTCTGAAATAAGTTGAAAGATTTTCTGAAAGCAGCTATATATATATATATATATATATATATATATATTGCTGCTTTTCTGTGCACATTAATTTTGCTTGTCGTTTTGTCTGTCACTGACACTCGCTCGTTAAAACTGCCTTAACCCCTGACGATAGCCGAAATTATTTTTCATCAGACGCCTTTAAGAACAGAACCGACCCCAATATTCTGCAAATATATTTTCTTTATTATCTGTTAATTGTCATAGCTGTATATGGAATAAATAGTTGGGTGGTTTTCCTTGGCTTCGCAGTCGGTTTGAAGTTAGATTTGAAATTATCCTAAAATGATTGCTAGCTGAAACTAGACATTCCAGTTTACTGTGGTATTGAACCCATAACAGGAGGAAAATAACTGTATACCTACGTTTTCTAAGAACATTAAAGCAATGTAGCAGACACGGAAAGTAAACTCCAAGACCTCCTACAGAAGATGGCTGACGAGAGTGACAAGAAAGGACTACAAATAAATTGCAAGAAAACCGAATGCATGGTCATCAGCAAAAAGAACAGCCCAAAATGCCAAATACAGGTAGGAGATACTAAAATCAAGCAGGTAAAAAAATTCAAATATCTGGGAAGTTTCCTAACAGAAGACGGAAAGTGCGACACAGAGACCCGAAAGAGAATTGGCATGGCAAATGACGCGTTGCAGAAACTGAGTAAAGTATCAAGAGTCAGAAAAATTTCGCTAGAAACAAAAAAGAGAGTTCTCGATTCCTATGTGGTGTCAGTTCTTCAATATGGCAGTGAATGCTTGACAATATCATCAAACATTAAGGAAAAACTTGAAGCAAATGAAATGTGATTCTACAGAAGGATGCTGCCGATATCATAGATCGAGCATGTGAGCAATGATGATGTTTTGGAAAGGATGGAATCGAAAAGAAAATTAATAGTGAGAATCAGGAAGAGACAACTGACGTTCCAATGAGGAAAGAGGGCTTGGAGAACCCGGCACTAACAGTCCAGATATAGGAAAAAAGAGACAGGGGAAAACAGCGGATAACATATTTGAAGGGCCTGAGCAAGTGGATAACAGAAGGGGGGTTAGGTGGTGTAACAGGAGAAAGCGTGCTAAGAGCCACCAGCGATAAGAAGACGTGGAAGGCCATGATCGCCTACGTCCTGAAAGAACAGGGTACAAAGAAGAATATATATGATAACTGTTTATAAGAAATTATAATGTGGGTATAAAATGGGGGACCAATTCTATATTAAAATCAATATATAAACTGATCCCTCATTTTGTGGCCATGCTAGCTTCTATACATTTATATTCTAGGTTTATAGGCTTGAGCTAGTGGATGGCAGAACGGGGGTTGCGTGGTGTAACAGGAGAAAGCGTGCTAAGAGCCACCAGGCCGTCGCGAAATGCGTCACACGCTTTGACGACCATGACCTTGTCTATAGAGGCAAATGCCTCCACGATAGCAGCTTTCAGAGAGTTGACCTTTTTCTGGGCGTACTTGTTGGTCTTGGCTCCGAACACGCTCCCGGAAGAAATAGTCAAGCGGGTCGCAGTCAGGAGAGGAGTGCGGCCAAAATTCTGGCGACCAGGATGCCTGAGAGTCACCGCTGAGATTTAGCAGGAGGTGTTGAGGAGCGTGGTGAAACTATGGATGGACGAGACCATCACTGGACGCCCGTAAATCTTCCAGCAAGACTCCGCTACTGCACACAAGGCCAAGACGATCTAGGCGTGGCTGCTCAACAATGTTCCTCCCCACTTGCAAACTGATTACAACAAAAAGATTATTGATGAAGATTAGGAAACGACTAGGACCAAGTATAATGCCTTTAGGGACACCGCATTCGTACAAATGATCTGGAAGCTGGCCCGTTCAAAACAACCTTCATTTCACGACCTCATAAGAACGATTGGATTAAATGGCACAATTGACCGGAAATACATGTAGCTTGCGCAAAAAGCCAGCATGCCATATCCTGTCAAATTCTTTCGAGATATTTAGAACAACAGCTCGAAACTTCGTCTCTCTTATCGAGTGCCTGTTATATATATATATAGTCATCCGCAGACAGATCTGTTTCGCTGTATCACAGCTCATCTGTACGGTTAGACAGCCGATTGCTTTTTACCCAGGATTGAAATACGACCGAATTGGTGTTAGTCGGCGATTCTACCTCTGAGCTACGGGCGCTCGGTAGAAGGAAGCAGACTTTTTATCGTATATATTATCATTATACACGCCGAGTAGCTGAGAGTGTTCTAATTCATTGCTGAATATATTGCTGAATATATGTTCTAATTTATTGCTGAATATATTGCCACTATATATATATAACAATTGACCACATAGTCTATAATAACCCAACAAGCACTAAACTAAATTCTTTACAAAAAACCAATGTAGTGCACCAATTTACATGCCCATTCAGAGATTGCATCTCTGATGCTAATCAAAAACCTAGTACATATATTGGTTTTACTACAACCACGCTCTCCCGTAGACTTACATGTCATCTTTCTGGTCAGAGTACTATTAAACAACATTTCTCTGAAAAACATAAACATGTAGGTAATATCAGACAGATTTTGGTCAATAATACGGTGATCCTTACTCATACACACAGTAAGAGGAACCTGCAGATATTGAAGGCCATGTACATCAAATCAAAGCAACCAACACTCAATAAAATCAACTTTAAAACAGGAAATAACATATTACATTGCATTTCACTACATGGTTTTGTTGTCATTTCGGGCTATCCCGCGGCATGACGTCATAAAACCGCATCGCAAACTTAAGAACTGCGTTTATTATTTTTGGTAACTATTGCCGTTGCCAAGCGGAGTTTTATGTCAACACAAAATAAAATCGTCGGTGATGGTGGATTTTATAATATTTCAGTTTAAACAACCTCTCTGAAGATGGCTTATGTGAGCCGAATGCTTAGAAGAAAACCAATAAATAATTATCCAAATGTTGGAGAATTTTTGTCTTTATTTTCAACTGAAATTAAAGCAAAAAATACGACGTTTAGAACGGCTCATGATTAAACATAATAGACATTCATTGTCTCTTATATTTAATAGCATATGTTTAGAAAATTACTTGCTGCCTCGATATACTAAATATATATATATATATATATATATATGTGTGTGTGTGTGTGTGTGTGTGTAATGGCTCCCCGGTTTACGTCAGAGTTCCGTTCCTGAACTACGACTTAAGTCGTTTTTCGACGTAAGTCGAAATACACATACTGCTCCTTAGTAACTATGTCACTTCCTTTAGCTAACATACTTCTAAAATCATAATCTAGTATCATAAAAGCACTGAAAGAAAAGCACTAAAAGAAGTATATGGTGATTTGTAAGGATAGAGAAGGAGATTATTTCCATTTGGTGGAGATAAGTCACATAGGCCACATGACGACCGCTTAGTGAACTCGATCCATACAGTCGCGAAAACGGCAGTCAAAATTCAGTTTGTTGACAGCAACCAAACCGAAAGGTTGCTTTCCTTAGTACGCACCCTACACTCGACACGATCAGAAAATAAATCTGACTCCCTAGCAACTTACAATTAAATAGTGCCGTTTCCTTTTGGAAATATACCTCTCAGATATAGAAAGAAACTCCAATTCATCAATTTGCGCGACTCTGTTGTGACTCCGTCTGCGAGGGCAGGCTTGCTTCTCAGAAAGATTACACTGATAGATGCGGAAAAATCTTAGCTCAGTCAGCCATGTCTCTTTCAAGGCATAATCACTCAAGTGTGTACCACGTATGGCCTTCCTTGGAGTAGATAGATCTATCTATCGCCCCCCTGTTCACACTCCACTCATGTCTATTGAACAGGTTAAGAGGCTCATCCCTTGTTCCCTGTTTAGAACGTGGTTTCCGGCTTTCTCTTTTCCAATCTTCTCTGTTTTCTTGATTTGTTTTTTTTTTTCAATTGGAGTAGATAGATCTATCTACCGCCCGGTTCACACTCCACCCATGTCTATTGAACAGGTTAAGAGGCTCATCCCTTGTTCCCTGTTTAGGATATGGTTTCCGGCTTTCTCTTTTCCGATCTTTTCACTATTAGGTAGCCCCCTGCACATCAGTGGCGTTACCGCCTTGCTCGGGGTGATACGATAAAAAAAAAAAAACTAACTGAATGTAACGTAAGATATTTCGACTTGATATTTAACTACATTTCCATCTTTTTTAGTTAGCATGGTAGCACACACGTACGCGTAGGAGCTACGACAAAAACTATTCAATACCAGCGACCAGTGTTACGAAAGCTTCATAATATTCTAGTCCTTCTGTTGTTTTTTTTTGTTTGTTTTTTTAGAATTGTGAAGGCGTCTCTCAGGCGTCAGAATCTCCAGCAGGAGGCTCACTTCATTATTTGTCACATTCTGCCCTCCAAAACCAAAATACGATGCCGTTTAAACGAGAACGCAATAAAGGAGTGTAAGGATACTGAATATGCGTTGTGGTGCATTGGATATCGGCTCGGAACGAAAGATCAGGGAACCAAGTTCGAATTCCAGTTGAATTCATTGCATTCACTTACGCGCAAATACCCTTGGGAAAGATATTAATCCGTCTATTCCCTCTAGTTATGGGTTAAATAACAAGACAGATTAGGCTCTATAGCCTTAGTCGGCAACCAGTCTACCACAGAAAGCAATGGCAACCTACGACGGGATAATCTTCTGCCCAGTCAGTCATGTCTCTTTCGAGACATGATCGCCCACATGTGTATCACGTATGGCACTTAACATGACAACCGCACGTGATTTCACTCCTGATAGTGACCCAGGCGCTTGTTTCTCTTTCAGCTAACAACAACCGAGCAAGAAGGTTGTTCTCTTTTGCCTAGACCTTTGACCTCGGCAGAATCTGCCTACCGCCATGTTCCGCTGAAACGTAAAACTCCTGCCGTCCCGTTGGGACATAGATGAAGCCTGTCGAATCCCTTTTTTGTCCCAGAGACCATCCGTACGCGGTCGGGTCCCCACCTAAAAAAGACCTTGCGTCACATCCCGCTTCAGTGGAGAAGCAGGGTAAATACCACATAACTACTTACTAAGCAATATGTGTCCCCTTATTATCCATTCCAGTCCCTGTTTTGCCATTCATTTACGAAATTACCATCGTGCGAGCGCATACTGATGTCTTGCTTAACAAACAGGGTGTGGTCGTTAATTGAAACTTCGCAAGGCGAAAATAAATCACTGTCATTTCAATCAAACTGCAAAACACTATATTAATAAGACTTCAGGCCAGCGAATTTTTCTCATACCTAATTGCATCTAATGAGAATGCATATTTGCACACGGACACCTCCGGGGTGTACAATAAATGAATATGGAAACTACCTCGATAAAAAATAAAAAACAATTTCTACTTACAATTTATAGGTAAATCAAGTATATATTTTCAGAAATAGCCATCTGTTATTCAGACCCAAATTGTCGCACTACCATTGATTACGAGCACGGGCACAGAATGTATGGTGAGGATGAAAATAGGATGAACAAAAGTTATAAACAATTAGAGAAATAGTATAAATAAACTTATCTAAATACTTTAAAAATGTGCGTTGTGATGCAGTGGCTAGCGGCTCGGAACGAGAAATCGAGGAGCCAAGTTCGAATTCCAGTTGGATTCCTTGTCATCACTTACGCACAAATACCATTGGGAAAGGTATGAATCCGTCTCTTCCCTCCAGTTATGGGTTAAATAATAGGATAGATTAGGTTCTATAGCCTTGGCTGGCAGCCAGTCTACCGCAGATGGTAATGGCAACCTACTGCGGGATAATCTTCTGCCCAATCAGTCACATCTCTTTCGAAACATGATTCCCCAAAACTTGCATCACGTATGGTACTTAACAGACTGACTGAATATAAAAGTTGAAAACATGATTAAGGCCTTTACTGGGCATAAGGAGGGAGATCAGTTTTATATTGTTTTTGAAGTAATAAATTGATCTCCACTACTTAATAATATAATACATCACTTCACCCCCCTCTAACTATGACTGAAATAATAGGACAGATTGGGTTCTATAACCTTGGATGGCAAACAGTCTACCGCAAAAAGCAATAGCAATCTACTGCGTGATAACCTTCTACCCAGTCAGTCATGTCATTTTCGAGACATGATCGGCCAAAGCGTGTATCACGTATGGGACTTAATTGACTGACTTTAAAAATATTAAGCAATACTAAGCATAACTTTCATTAAAGTGAACAATATTTTCATAACAGTTGAGAACTACACTACCGGCTATAATTATTAGTCCACCTCCATCTTTTTTTTTTTTTTTTTTTTTAATATGATGTACTTCATACTATTTTTAGTATTTATTGCCAAGTGGATAATTCTAATTGAAATTAGAATGGCTCTTTAATTATTATTACTTTGCGAAATTTTACAAGGCAGCCAGGAAGCCTTTGCTTCGGCCAACCAATAGGAAGAAGAGACTAGCATGGGGAAGAGAGCACAAAAAATGGACACCAGAACAGTTCATTTGATGCACGTTATTGTGCAGTATTAACAAAATAACCATTCTGTTTTCATTTAGAATTATCCAATTGGTAATAAATACTAAAAATGATATGAAATACATCATTTCTTTAAAAAAAACAACTAGGGTGGCCTAATAATTATGGCCGGTAGTATATATATATATATATATATATATATATATATATACACACACACAAAAATCTAAAGCGAGCCAAAACCTACCGCGGTTTCACAGTACGGATCGTCAGGGCAAAGGCTCAGAGTGATCCGTAGTGTGAAACCGCGGTAGGTTTTGGCTCGCTTTAGATTTTGTGTGTCTTTGCTCTACTTTTGTATATTTTCTTTCGTACTTTGTATCGAGCAATTTTTCTTGTGGTTAGTTCCGTTTGGGTTTTTTTTTCTTTGCTGCGGAGTATTGAATGTTTTGTTCTTGTTCCGCGGGTTTCTTTTTTTCTCCCCATTTATCCGACGCTTTAGTGCACCGGATTGTAACGGAATTAGGTTCTGTTTGTTAGTGGTTTTTTTGAAGGTTTATTTTAGTATAAATTTACGGCCTACATACTTACAGAGTCTATTTAGTTATTATTTATATATATATATATATATATATATATATATATATATATATGACAAAGCTACAGGGAGCGATGGGTAAATTGTCGCTATTTGCTTTGTAAAATTTTTGCAAAGTAATAATAACACAAGAACCATTCTACTTTCATTTAGAATTATACACTTGGCAATAAATGCTAAAGATAGTATGAAATACGTCATTTCTTTAAAAAAAACACTGGGGTGGCCTAATAATTATGCCAGGTAGTGTATAGATTAGGACCTTGACTAAATTCTCAGTGATTTTTTATGGAAAGTAGTGTTTCATTTACAGAAACCAGTAAAAAACATGTCCCTGAAAGAATTTTCCATCGCTAGCCACTGCCTATTCCCCATCTTTCTGGCAGCATTTGAATTCCACGTTGGAAAAACGACACGTCTTTTGAGGCTCTCCACGAGTCGACACATTTTTGGGGCATATTTATAGGAACGAAAGTGCTGCTCAGCCAGGCTATGTGCCATCGATCGGAACAAGTGACGGGGTAATGTCGGCTGAATACGACGGGTGGGGTAAGATTTTCCATTAAAGTGTTTCCAAGTAGGTTCTCACCCGTTTCACAACATGTGGCATAGCTTTGTCATGTTGCAAAGTCACTTTGTCTTATCTCTGCTCGAATAGCTGCCATTTTTTTCTACAAAGCTCGACTCAAACGCACCAGCTGTAATCGACAGCGATTTCCCGTGATGGTTAGCAGTTCATAATAAACCAAACCAATCAGATCCCACCAAATGCAGAGCAGAAGCTTCGAAACATGGATATTGATTTTGTCACCGATGTTAATCAATGGCCGGGCTTACCCACAATTTTCTACGCTTAGGGTTATGAACTTTTCATTGCCGGTCACAATACGAAAAAATATATTCCTTCTCTTCCGTTGAAGCAGTTGTTCACACTTGACACGTCGCGGTTCGACGTCTCTTGGCTTCAACTCGTACGGCACCTAAAGCCCTTGCTTTTGAATTATTCCTAATGCATTGAAACGTTTTCAAAATGTTATGTGATCGACTCTTAATGATTTCAAAAGTTCAGCTTGCGCCTGACATGAGTCTTCGTGAAGTAATACCTCCAATTCTTCGTTTTTAAAATTGTCGGAGTACCAGCGCCTGTATTGATTTTTAAAAGTCTAACAACATCTCTATATAATCAAAATTATACCAATTATTCGGTTAGCAATAAATAAAAAATAATAATACCATAATGTAGGTAAATTTTTCGTTCAATAGTACAGTTATAAGACCGTATAACTTTAGTACTGCAAAAAAACATACATATGTACACATACAACTCACAGACACACATGAATGCGTACACATATACCCGCATACACATCTATATGTATACCCATATATGTACACGTACACAGATACATATATACATATACACACATACGAACACACACACTCTCTCTCTCTCTCTCTCTCTCTCTCTCTCTCTCTCTCTCTCTCTCACCCACTTTCTTTGCGTTTCAGATCTACGGATCTGCAATCCAACTGTCAGACTGAATGTATCTTCGAACTTTTGTCGACATCCGCCGTTACGCGTGTCCTCTGATTATATGTTGCGTATATATATGCTTATATATGAATATGTGTGTGTTCGCCGAACTGATGCATTTTTTTCTTAAATTTTCTCTTTTAAGGGAGCGACCGTTATTTTTATTCGTTTTTTTTAGGTCTTTGTGGATCTCATTCGTGTAAAATCCTTTGTAAAATAAAGACGGAAGCTGATGACGGTTCGCTTGAAATAGGCCTACACTTCCGATTTACCATGAAATAACGTGTCTGCCTTAAGTTTTCTTATATATATATATATATTGTTAAATATAAGAGACAATGAATGTCTATTATGAGCCGTTCTAAACATCGTATTTTGGCTTTAATTTCAGGTGAAAATAAAGACAAAAATTCTCCAACATTTGGATATTTTTATTATGTTAGTTCTAAGCTTTCACCTTTCTGATCAGAGTTCAATTAAACAACATTTCTTAGAAAAACAGCCATGTAGGTAAAGATGGAAGATGGCTCATGTGAGCCGAAAGCTTAGAACCAACATAATGAAAAAATATTCAAATGTTGGAGAATTTTTGTCATTATTTTCACCTGAAATTAAAGCCAAAATACGATGTTTAGAATGGCTCATGGTTAAACATAATATACATTCATTGTCTCTTATATGTAACAATATATGTTCAGAAAATTATCTGCTGCCTCGATACACTATATATATATAAATTAGAGAAAATTTTCAACATTCAAAGGTGTCGGATGCACATTTCTACATGAGATCTCTAACAAAGATTCCACGTCATCTCAGCGACATTGGAATTTACCTTCCTACTCTTCCACTTCGGATTAAAGAAAAACAATATATATATATATATATATATATATATATATATATATATATATATATATTAAAAGCGACAATAGTTTTATGCTTCACTCTGACGCTCTTTGGGACAAGAGGAAAAATAGATCAGATTAAACAGAACATTCTCCCCTAATATGGGAACGCAGGCTCGATTCCTACCAGAGTCCAAAACTATTTACTCCTGTCTTGATAATAAGTCAAATCATTTCGATTATGTCAAAATGGCAGCCGATGTCGAAAACGACCTCAAGTCCGTTGTTAACTGGGGCAAAAGATGACTTGTTAATTGTAAAGCATCCAAAACTAAACTGCACTTCATTAATCGTCTGCGAGAACCCTTTATGCTTTCAATCAGCATGACTGATTCTAACCTTCAGGAAAATGATTCAGGATGTGATGGATAAATTGCCGCTATTTCATATTTTTACTTTCACGCATGTGTGTTGCTTTTTCTTTATTGCGTCGACTGCACGGTGTAGTAGGGTGAGTTGGGAACCCACTCTGAGAAAAAGAGAAGTATGACTCATGACTTTTGGAAACGGCATGCTGTAATGCACCAAAAAGCATTTAATAGTTTTTGCACCAAAAGCATTTAATAGTTTTTGTGCGTCAATCTGAGAACAGCGCAGAGGATTCAGAAAGAGTTGGATGAATCTCATGGTGATTACGAAGGTGTGTAGAGTAATCACTAGTACTGGCGACGTTATACGATTCGTATTCCTACGCGGCATCAGTATCAACACGGATGTCTGCATCAAGTGGCTTGACAAGGTACTGGCTCCTGGTAGATGATGGAAAACCATATGCCTGGCAACATGTCTCTGCGCCATGCCATACAAAAGAAATCTAGTCATGGCTGTCAGACAATTTCCATATTACATCACCTTTTTTATGTGGCCATCTACGTCCCCATAGTGTAACCCCATTGATGATGATATGTCAGTTAAGCGAGAGATCAACAAAATTCTTTGATACCAAAGATGAACTCAAGGCAAAGATGATGGCAGCTTTCACCAATTTAAACAAGGAGATCGTCTCTAGGAGTTAGTTATAGTGCCCTATCTATAAGAACGGACTCTTCCTCCGCCAATAAATACTAACCTGCATAACTTCCGGGGAGGCAGCTGTGAGGCAGTCTAGAAACAGTCGTGACGCAGCGTAACAATACAGTTCAGACGTACACTTTTATGATGCTGATTACTAAAACTTATTATTGTATATATGTTCTGTTATTCTAATACACTATTTGAACCTAACTTCTTGTTTCCGTGTTTTACTTCCGGGCCCTTAGAGGCTACAACAACTTGGCGACGAAGATTCACCACAACAGAGTTGCAAGATACTCCATAATCGTCTGGATCCTGTGGTTGAAGACAATAGCAATTTTATTAAATAAATTTACTTTTAATTATTTCAAGATATTTTGGTAAATGTATTTGTTAAAATGAGATGTCAGTTTTATTATTATTTCGGTGTCACTGAAACGACATTTTATCCATCGTACTCTGTCTGTGTATAGTATACGCTCGCTCCCTCGCTAAATTTTGAAACACCGCGATGATTATTATTCCTGCCATTATGGGATTCATATTTGACTATCTGATTTGTTGTACAGTTACATTTTTGACGGACGCTCCTTTCCAAGCACTTAGCATTTAATGCTTCGCTCTGTCATTTCACCTGCCGTTCCAGAACTGCCAAACGCTCACTCAGGCCGGCAATATCGTTTTCTGTGGTTTCCAATCTTACGTTGTGGGCGGTCGACGGTGGTCACCTCTCAAGTTGATAAATCAATATCAGCTTCACTGACGTTCAATATACAGTACTGTGCAAAAGTATTACACCAAGAACTATCTTATCTTTTATGAGGCATATTGACAGAAAATAAACAATTTAAATAAAGTAATTTTATTTGATTTGCTCAACAAATGCTTTAACAAGAAAAAATACTTGTTACAAAATAAATTTAATCTTTAGTATAATAGCCTTTTGCTTTGATCATTCTGTCAGGCATTGACATCACAAGCTTCTTCAATGCATCTAATGGTATCTCCTGCCAAGCAGCTTGTATTTGTTCTCAAAATGTGTCTTGCGAAGTAACATTAGATTTATCAATTCAAGAGGGGGCAATAAGAAAAAAGTCAGTCATATCCAAGGATAATAGAATAATGAGTAGTTTCAAAATAACTTGTTTAATAAATAGGAAAAAATTAAATATAACTTATTTTTAATACATTTCTTTTACACTTAATTTTAAATAATCAATATTTATTTGCAATTTACTTGGCTTTTCATCCTGTAATTACATTTCAGTGAGGTTTTTAGGAAAATCACCCCCTGTCCTAATACTTTTGCACACTACCGGTAGTGTGCAAAAGTGTTAGGACAGGGGTGATTTTAAACTTTATTTTGATGCCCCATAAAAGATAAAATAGTTCTTGTCCTAATACTTTTGCACAGTACTGTATATTTACACCATAGCTGTTGAGATCACGAAGCAACTGGTTGTACCCGACCTACTTACACTGTGCATTGTCACTACAAATAGGCCACACCGCTGTCACCCATTCACCCCTACTAAAAGTTGAGGAGGTACCAATTTGCATTCCATGTCAGGAGCTCTACACAGTGAAACATATGCTAACAAGCTGCATAGATCTTGAACAAATGTGATTAAGATACTATCAAGAAAACAATCTGAAAGACATCTTCAACAAAGCTGACCCAAATGACCTTTTAGAATTTCTAAAAGCAACAAAATTATATAACAAAATATAGTTGCAAAAGAAGATAGCATATAACCATCACACATCAAATCACAACACCTCTACTTATATCTTGACAGCAATACTCACAAAAGACCAACAAGCAGTAAATAAAAACCAAACAAATTCTTCAGCATTAAATAACCCAAAAGGGTAGATATGACCCAAAAGGGTAGATATGACCCAAAAGGGTAGATAGGCTGGTAAAACAAACAACTAAACTAAACTACTAATTTGACACATTGACGTTATTAGCAATTGCTTGAAAGTTTAGATTTGTAAAAACCTACAAAAACCTACTTTTCACCTCCAAAGGAATTTATAAGCTTGGTTTGGGTTTTGTAAATATCAGATTTGTGGTACTCTCAGTGTAACACAAATTTGTTAAAGATTATGAGTTCAAGGCCACAATTTAAGAGCACCAAATGAAGGCGACAACTTATTAACGAAGTGAGTAAAATAATTCTTAATGAAAGAAAGATAGGAACATTCAGCAAGTTATTCTTTTAGTTTATTTTCATTCCATATTATCAGACTTGGGTCTCGGGTCTCGTACGTAACTATTGAAGTCATGAAACCGTCCAGCATAAGTTTAAAATGTTTTCAAATATGGAGTCGAAAGATTTTCTTGCAACTGATTCGCAAATAGAGGAAGCCTGGCTGCCTGGTCTATGGTATTTCAATTTTTTCCATTTCTTGGGTCTCGAAAAATGACCTTTGGCACTTATGGGAGCATCACTTATTTTCACTTCCTGCTAATCTCTCCTTGTATTCTTCACTCTTATTTTTTCATTATTATTATTTTTCAACTAATACAAGGACCAAGTGTCATTCAAGGTAGAGATTCATAAAATGTGGTTGTTGCCAAGGAATCAACGAAAGAAGTAGAATTTGTTGATTTGGAAACGTCATGCCTGAGCAGGAGGAGATCAGATAACGAAACAAGATCGGGTGGGAGAAAAAATTGGAGAAGGGTGTGTTCATTTAGAGAAGGGCGTGTTCACAAACGTTGCTCACTTCCTCTCATATATTTATCTCATCTACTCGTTTTCTTGCCATGAATCTCTCTCTTATTTTCTTTCTCTCTCTTCATTCGCCTCTCTCTCTCTCTCTCTCTTCATTTCCCTCTCTCTCTCTCTTCATTTCCCCCCTCTCTCTCTCTCTCTATCTGGGCATGAATACTGCTGTCATATATGGTCAGGCGCCCCTGCTGGTCATCTCAGTATTCTCGACAGGCTCCAAAGGAGTATCTGTAATGTGACAGATACCGACTTGGCGGTTCGACTCCAGCCACTTCCCAATTGAAGGGATGTGGCTTTCCTCTGTCTTTTCTATAAATATTTTCATCGCGTTTGCTCCGACGAACTTAAGTCACTGGTGCCCCAGACTGGCAATCAGACTGGCAACTGGGTCCCACCAATTCACAGTTAGATCAACCATATGCAGACGACAATTTTACTCCACCAGCTTCTTTTCTCGCACTTCCCGCCTGTGGAACTCTCTTCCATATTCTTGCTTTCCTGACGACTACAACCTCCACTAATTTAAATGCAATGTCAATACGCTCTTCTTAACCACTTGACTCTAGCTCTTTCTATATCACCCTATATATCTTTTTCTTTCTCTCTCCCTTCGCAACTGCCATCACACCTGGATTCTCATTCTTCTCTTGCTCCATTCTCTGACACCCCCTGTAACTGGTTCGTTTTTTTTTCTTTACTCTCTTCCTATCTAATCGTTTACGCTTATGTAGCCCCCTGCGCATCAGTGGCGTTACCGCCTTGCTTGGGGTGAAACGATTAAAAAAAATCTTACTCCTTGGAAAGAAAAATAGAAGAAGAGTAAGGAAGAATCCTTACTCTCCTATTTTTCTTCCACTCTGTTTTTCATTCACCACTCTCTCAATTCCACCTTCTAACACTTTCTCACTGCGTTTCTATCTTCTTCCTCTTTTTCTGCAATCTTTCCATCCCACTCCTGTCTCTCACCGCTTCATTCTGTTTATTTATCTTTATCTCCCACTCTATCTCCCTTACTTTCTCTCTACATCTCCCTTCCTCTTACTACCACCCTGTATCTACCCTATATCTTCCTTCGTCTCCTCTGCTCCTGGGTATGGCAATAAACTGCATCCGGCAGCATGGCCTCTGAGTGAGATATTATGAGGAGCATGGAACCACCTTTTAATTGCTGTTGTTCCCAGGTCCATCTTAACCCGGAGTGGTAGCACCTGTTAGGGTCCAAACTATGGGCAAATAGTTTATCCCCAAACTTGGGCCAAAACACTATGAAAATATAAAAATAGACTTTTATAGAAATATATATTTTTTTGAAGGAAAAATATGACTAACAATACATTTTTGAAGGAAAAAAATTCTTACTATAACACATTTTTGAAGGAAAAAAATTATTACCAGCAATTCATTTTTTAATACAAAACTGGAAGACATCTTCAGTTTTCAAAATTAAAAAAATAATAATACATTTTTTTTTATCAATATCTGACTAAATTAACCTTCTCACTATAACCGAACATTTAAAAAAAGTATCTACCTTTTTGGCATTAAATAACCCACAGTGGTGTTGATATGCCATTAAACAAAACTCAAACTACTCTCCTCTATTTTCCAATTTTATGAGTCCCACTCTCTTTTCTTCCATCGTGTATTTCTTTCCCTCTCTACTTCTCTACTCTGTCTTTCTCCTTCACTCTCCTCCTACCCTTTTTCTGCGGCCCTCCTCCATTCTGACTCCCTTTCTTTTCCACTCTCTCTTTCAGTCCGTTTATCTCTCCCTTGTACTTCCTCCCGCACTCTCTCTATATTTCACCAGTTCTTTCACCTTCTTGCCTCTCCCTTCTCTTTTCTTGCCTCTCTCACCGTATCCTTCTTTCTCTTTCTCTCCCACTTTCCGCAACTCTCTCATACGTTTTAACTCTCCCTCCCTGAATATCTCACCTCTATCTTTCTTTGTTTCTTCACTACTCCGTTCTTTCTCATACGACTTCTCTCTTCTGTCTTCCGCTCCCTCCCTCTTTCTTTCTTTCTTTCTTTCTTTCTTTCTTTCTTTCTTTCTTTCCCTACCCTAATTTTTTTCTTTCTGATTTACTCTCTCGCCTTCCCTCTCAATATCTCAACCCTTTTTTTTCTATTTGTCACGCCCCCTCTTGTTCTCTCTTCCTCTTTTCCTTCACTTGTTTCTGATAAATATCCTTGGTTCGCATGTACGCGTTTAGGCGCGTTGTTGCATCTTCGCTTATTGATTCGCCGTAAAACTCTAACGCGTTTCAGGAAATTCCTTGAAGGAAAATATATATATATATATATCTGAATTTATATTTATTTATTTACTATTTAATTCCTAATTCGCTCCTCCAATCCCGCCACTAGAACGGCTTTCTCTAGAACTAGTTTCTGTGGGGAGAAAAAATTGTTTCCAGCCATAGAGTCGAATTGACATCTTGATTCTTGCAACTTTAAAACCGCACATGTCATAAGTAATTTACCCAGGCCTTCGATTACAAATTATTTGGCGCGTATCCCAAGGCAGTCCAATTTTGATTTGTTATCATAGACTTTCCTGACTCTAAAAAAAATTTCCAAGTCAAAACAGAGGTAACATGTCACGACCTGCTAAGGGAAATAGGAGGTAAAAAATTACCTTCCGGTAACCGTTGGAGGTGTTAACATCAAGCAAAAACAGAAGTTTGCGTATCTCGGAAGGGGTCTATGTGACACCGCAATTCGAACCTGCGTTAGATTAGCAGAAGATGCATTACAAAGTGAAGTAACGAATGACGAAGGAAATAATTTATTACAATGTGCGTAGCGTGGTGGGGTTTTTAACGTTCGGTGGAACTAAGGAATGTAGTTAGTCTAAGCACTTTCCATGGAAATAACGGTAGAGCAGCGAGACGCTTGAGACGCTTCATCTGTAAGTTAAAAGGTGAAAAATACCGCATCATCCAAAAGGACACTGAGACGCTTTTAGACCCTCTCGACTGGCATCTCCTGCCCAGCAATGCTCCATTTTCATCCTGACCTGGTTCTCGTAAAGAGAACGGATAACAGGAATGTCGCAAAGAGAAAAAAAAAATATGTGTCGGTAGGAAGCAACCACAGGAAAGTATTCCAAACAGACAAGTCAAATTCCCAAGTCTCGTCTTAACGCTCTAGTGCCATTCGTATCATATTTGATACAGTATTTCCCTATAAGGAAACATTTGGTATTTCCCTATAAGGAAACATTTGGTATTTCCCTATAAGGAAACATTTGGTATTTCCCTATAAGGAAACATTTGGTATTCATTGACTGAGCAGTCAGTACTGCTTTCATTTGAAATTTATAAAATTTTTCTCTTAAAAAATTTTTCAGGAAAATATTTCTTTCAAGGCTTGTTTTCATACTGCATCAAATATGAGACGAATGGCCCTAGAGGGTTAAGGCTTATACTGGGCATAAAGTGGGTGATCGGCTTTCTATTGTCATGAAGTAATAAACTGATCCCCCACTAATTACTACTTATTAATATAATAATATAATTCACCAGTCTACCGCAGAAAGCAATGGCAACCTACTGTGGGATAATCTTCTGCCCAGTCAGTCATGTCTCTTTCGAGACATGATCGCCTAAGCGTGTTTCACGTATGGCACTTAACTGACTGACTGAATATAATAGAAACATGATTAACCCTCTAGGGCCATTCGTATCATATTTGATGCAGTATTTCCCTATAAGGAAACATTTGGTATTTCCCTATAAGGAAACATTTGGTATTCATTGACTGAGCAGTCAGTACTGCTTTCATTTGAAATTTATAAAATTTTTCTCTTAAAAAATGTTTCAGGAAAATATTTCTTTCAAGACTTGTTTTCATACTGTATCAAATATGATACGAATGGCCCTAGAGGGTTAATCTCCGAAACGCTATTCTCAATATTTATTGTATCAAACATACAATTATGGCACAAGGCTGATTTGGGGAGGGGTACAAAAAACTCAGGCTGGTCTTCAGTACCTATCCTATACCTAGATAATCCGACTCACGACCCAAACATAATTTAAATTTTTCTCATCTACCACAAGAACATGTCCATCAGCATTCAATCCTTCATATACCAAAATACCTCAAACTTACCAGGGACCTAGAAAAACCCAAATGTGCATAAGAATTTTATTATGAATAATAAATACAAAAATATATTTAAACTTATATCATGAAATGATATGTGGGGAGGGGTATGACATAAATCCCAAAAACAAAAAATTCTTTTTAAACAAAAGACACAAACAGAAATCATGTTGTTAGTTGAACCCACAAAACAAAACGGCCGCTGTATTCTGCCCATAGGACAAAATCAAGAGGCACACTTTCTATAGGGAATGGAGAGAAGAAAATAAATTGGATAGGGAGAATAAAATCTTGACCCAGACGAAATAAAACGGGAAAAAGGCTGGGGAAAATGGGTATCTCGATCTGGATCATAACAAAAGACAATGCCTGGGACAGGCTAGGAATCACATTAATTCCCATTAACTAGATACACAAAAAAGAACTAACTTAACCAGGGGAGGGTTCCAAAGAAATCCACCCCGATGTTAATAACAGATCTAGAAGAGAAAATCAAGCTAGCCCCGTTCACGCGAACCAGGCTCGCCACATTTACCCACCATTTGCTAAAGCCTATCGAGGTCAACCGTTTCCAATCAAATCTAATCTTAATTTTGAGCTGCCGAAACGCTATTCTCACGCGAAAGACAACAACGACGACGACCCTCTCAAAATGAGCATACCACGTTTTATCCACTCAACCTGGCTATCACTCAGCCAATCAGCGCTCAGCACAGTAAATATAAACGGCTACAAGCGACACCAATTCTGTATACCACGAAGTGCTGTCCGATTCTCTATCTGACCAACGCTCGCCAATTCGCCGTTGCCACACTCCTTTACAAAACATACACCCGACTCTGGCCCGTTTGGATCGCCGAGGCAAGTCACTGCTACACATTTTTATCTGTGATATTCTTTTACCTAAATCTGCCAGGATCATCATAAGGGCCATGACCTCAATACCACTAACCCAGAGTACGTCAGTTTGTTTGTTTGTTTTTTTAAATCATATCACCTCGAGCAAGGCGGTAACGCCACATGTGCAGGGGGCTACGTAAGAGTGAAAAGATTAGAAAAGAGCCAGAAACCACATCCTAAACAGGGAACAAGGGATGAGCCTCTACACATGTTCAATAGACGTGGGTGGAGTGTGAACCGGGCGATAGTTTAGTGTATCTACTCCAATTGAAAAAAAAAAGAAAAGAGTGAAAAGATTGGAAAAGAGAAAGCCGGAAACCACATTCTAAACAGGGAACAAGGGATGAGCCTCTACACATGTTCAATAGACGTGGGTGGAGTGTGAACCGGGCGATAGTTTAGTGTATCTACTCCAATTGAAAAAAAAAAGAAAAGAGTGAAAAGATTGGAAAAGAGAAAGCCGGAAACCACATCCTAAACAGGGAACAAGAGATGAGCCTCTTCACCTGTTCAATAGACGTGGGTGGTTCCGTTGTAATACAAACAGTAACTTTTGAGTGTTTCATTTAAAAGTATAGATATTTTTACTCACAACCTGTTACATATTACATTTTCACGCGAACGACAGCACATATAACAACGACGGCACCCCTTAAAATGAGCATACCACGTTTTATGCACTCGACCTGGTTACCACTCAGCCAATGATTGCTCAGTACAGTAAATATAAACGGCTACAAGCGACACCAATTCTGTTTACCACGAAGTGCTGTCCGATTCTCCATCTGACCAACGCTCGCCAATTCGCCGTTGTCACACTCCTTTACAAAACCTACACCCGACTCTGGCCCGTTTGGATCGCCGAGGCAAGTGACTGCTATAAGGAGTCAGATGGGTCCAACTAACATCATGATTTCTGTTTGCATTTTTAGTTAAAAAATTTTGTTTTGGGAATTTATGTCACACCCCTCCCCCACATATGTCATGATATAATTTTACGTACTGCTGCCATTTATGGTCAGGTGCCCCTGCCGTTCTCCTCAGTGTTCTTGACAAGCTCCAAAGGAGAGTCTGTAATGTGATAGGTACTGATCTGGCAACTCGACTGCAGCCACTTTCCCATCGTCGAAATGTGACCTCCCTCTGTCTCTTCTATAAATATTTTCATGGCTTCTGCTCGGATGAGCTTAAGTCACTGATGCCTCCTCAACAGGTGTTTATCCGTGCAACCAGACTGGCAACTGGGTCCCACCCATTCACAGTCAGGTTAATCAAATGCAGACGACAATTCTACTCCTGCAGCTTCCTCTCTCGCACTTCCCGCCTGTGGAACTCGCTCCCGTATTCTTGCTTTCCTGGCGGCTACAACCTCCAGAAATTTAAATGCAAAGTTAATACTCATCTACTAACCACTGGCCTCTAGCTCTCTCCCCTCCCCTGTATAACCTTCCCTTTCTCTCCACGTATGTATCTGTCATCGCACCTGCTTTCTCAGCTTTCTATTGTTCCTTTCTAACTAGCTTGTACTCCTCACTCTTTTCTAATTAATAAAATATATTTATTTTGTTTTACTGAAATTAGAAATATAAAAACTATTATGCTCTCAGTTAAAAAATTTTCGAAGAATATTAAAAAATGTAAACATTTAATTTTAGAGAAAAAGTTACATTAATGCCACACAAATTACAGACAGTTGATTTCCTGCATGAAATATTTAGTTTAAAAAAAGCTTTATTTTTTTTTCTGAAGTCTGAAATATTAAATCTGAAAAAAAAAAGACTTAAATAATTAAATTAAGCATTGGCACTTTTTTTTACATATTTTGTTTTTGTTTGAAAAACACTTTTTTTTTAATATTCCCTTTGTTTCAAAATTACAGTGAAAATTTTTTTTTTTTTTTTTTTAGCAAATGAATTTTTAAAATGTAGGAATAAAACTTAAATATAAAGGCTCATTTTTTTTAATAAAAAATATTTTAGTCGCGTTTAACAGGTGTGATTTGATTTCTGTGAGGTAATTTTAGATGTTTACGGAGCAAATGTAAACAATCGGCTCCATTGGCCAAAAAGTGCGAAAGGGAAAATTGCTGAACTTAAACTCAAAAAGTATGCGTCGACCTGACTTCCCTGTAGATATGTGTCTTTAGAAATGAATGGCGTAGCTTAAAAAATGTAAACTTGCATAGGGAACAGTCACACACAGACTCACGGATTGCCTTTTATATATATAGATTATATATCTTATACTTAATTTTATTTTTATATTAATATAGTATTATATTTAACGCTATTATTAAATTAATATATTATCATATTTAACGCTCTTAGTCGTTTTATTGTGATAATAATATATTATTGTATTTAACGCTCTTATTATATTAATGTATTATGTTTAACGCTCTAATTACATTATTATATTATTAGTTTTAACGCTATTAATTGCTTATTTTTATAATAATATAGTATTATATTTAAGGATCTTATTATATTAATATATTATTATATTTAACGCTATTAATCGCTTATTTTTTATAATAATATAGTATTATATTTAACGATTTTAATCATTTTATTATTATAATATATTATTATTTTAAGGCATTTATTATATTAATATATTATTATATTTAACGCTATTACTCGCTTATTTTTATAATAATATAGTATTATATTTAACGATCTTATTATATTAATATATTATTATATTTAACGCTATTACTCGCTTATTTTTTATAATAATATAGTATTATATTTAACGATCTTATAATATTAATATATTATTATATTTAACGCTATTAATCGCTTATTTTTTATAATAATATAGTATTATATTTAACGATCTTATTATATTAATATATTATTATATTTAACGCTATTAATCGCTTATTTTTTATAATAATATAGTATTATATTTAACGATCTTATAATATTAATATATTATTATATTTAACGCTTTTAATCGTTTTTCTGTATACCTCTGTGATGAGGTAGTATTTATATTATTTAACCTGCTTGGACTGTTGCCCTTATCTTTTTTGTCTTGTCTGCGACTTTTCAGCCGTTGTACACACCTGCCTTCTTCAATTTCTATCTGTATTCTTGAAATGAAGTATTGTGATTATTTACAATATTTACTGTGTTCGGACTGTTGTCCTCATCTTTTTTGCGATGTTTACGACGTTTCCGCCCTTGTACGCTCCGGGCTTCTGTATTTTTCTAATTGGAGTAGATAGATCTATCTATCGCCCGGTTCACACACCACCCACGTCTATTGAACAGGTGAAGAGGCTCATCCCTTGTTCCCTGTTTAGAATGTGGTTTCCGGCTTTCTCTTTTCCAATCTTCTCACTTTGGTTTTTTTTCAATTGGGGTAGATAGATCTATCTATACTGCATTTCACACTCCACCCACGTCTATTGAACAGGTTAAGAGGCTCATCCCTTGTTCCATGTTTAGGATGTGGTTTCCGGCTTTCTCTTTTCCAATCTTTTCACTATTACGTAGCCCCCCGCACATCAGTGGCGTTACCGCCTTGCTCGGGGTGATACGATTGAAAAAAATACTTCTGAGATGAGGTACTATTTACTTTATTTAACTACGTTCGAAATTTTGTCCTCATCTTTATTGCTATGTTTACGCCGTTTCAGCTGTTGTACGCTCAGGACTTTTTCAGTGGCTAGGAATTTTGAACCGAACGCTTTATTTCAATCACTGGGGAGTATCATTCTCATTCCGCGTGCGATGCCACTTCAGGATGCCATGTTTCTATCTCCCTTTACCTCAACACTCTAAGTTATTTGTTCACCACTGCTATAGCCAGATATTGAACTCACAACTCTTTGGGTCATTTCACTAGAACAAACCAACTCCTATATCAACGTATCCTTGAAATTCTTAGCCCCTAAAGAAGTTCGAATCGGACAGCAGCCGAAACGTCGTAAAGATCGCAATAAAGATGAGGACAGCAACCAGAACAGTGTAAATATTGTCTAATAATCGTTGTTTATATCACATAAAATTTGGTGAGGTACGAGCAAATTTTAATTTCAAAAACGAAGCCCAGAAAAAAAGTGGCTTGTACAGAAGGAGTTCAGTTTGGAATTCCCTTAAGTTTATCCAAACTGATAAAAACATCGCTTGAAACAATGTGATAATAACAACAAAGATTAGGACATTAATGTAGGTAGCGCCCAAGACTATTTTTAAACCTAGGTTGTTTCTTATCTTCATCAAGGACATTCACGATATTATTGCAGCAAGGTATTTATGCTGACGACGCAACTATTTACACCTTCCTAAATAGTATGTGCGTAGATTTCGATATCTTGAAGGGTTTAACATTCTGATATTCTTCACAGAATGAAGAGCTATGATGCTTCAGGTCGAATATTTGATTTTAGCCAATCGTTCTTAAATCATTGACCTGCGACGCTTTGAAACGCTGGATCTCTCCAGGGATCTACCCCTGGGACTTATGCTGTTTCTTGTCATCATCAACGACCATTCCGATGTCGTTTGTTTCCAATTCGGCGTTTATGCCGATGGTACATCTATTTACACCTGTCTTAATAGTAAATAGGACAATCTAGAAAGACATTAGAGCAATCAAAAACCTGTATTGGCAACAAACTGCCTGACAGGAAACGAATTCAGCAGATACACAAACGGACAGGAAACGAATTCAGCAGATACACAAACGGACAGGAAACGAATTCAGCAGATACACAAACGGACAGGAAACAAATTTAGCAGATACACAAACGGACAGGAAACGAATTCAGCAGATACACAAACGGACAGGAAACGAATTCAGCAATACACAAACGGACAAGAAACGAATTCAGCAGATACACAAACGGACAGGAAACGAATTCAGCAGATACACAAACGGACAAGAAACGAATTCAGCAGATACACAAACAGACAGGAAACGAATTCAGCAGATACACAAACGGACAGGAAACGAATTCAGCAGATACACAACGGATAAGAAACGAATTCAGCAGATACACAAACGGACAGGAAACAAATTTAGCAGATGCACAAACGGACAGGAAACGAATTCAGCAGATACACAAACGGACAGGAAACGAATTCAGCAGATACACAAACGGACAGGAAACGAATTCATCAGATACACAAACGGACAAGAAACGAATTCAGCAGATACACAAACGGACAGGAAACGAATTCAGCAGATACACAAACGGACAAGAAACGAATTCAGCAGATACACAAACGGACAGGAAACGAATTCAGCAGATACACAAACGGACAGGAAACGAATTCAGCAGATACACAAACGGACAAGAAACGAATTCAGGCAGATACACAAACGGACAGAAAACGAATTCAGGCAGATACAAACGGACAAGAAACGAATTCAGCAGATACACAAACGGACAGGAAACGAATTCAGCAGATACACAAACGGACAGGAAACGAATTCAGCAGATACACAAACGGACAGGAAACGAATTCAGCAGATACACAAACGGACAAGAAACGAATTCAGCAGATACACAAACGGACAGGAAACGAATTCAGCAGATACACAAACGGACAAGAAACGAATTCAGCAGATACACAAACGGACAGGAAACGAATTCAGCAGATACACAAACGGACAGGAAACGAATTCAGCAGATACACAAACGGACAGGAAACGAATTCAGCAGATACACAAACGGACAGGAAACGAATTCAGCAGATACACAAACGGACAAGAAACGAATTCAGCAGATACACAAACGGACAGGAAACAAATTTAGCAGATGCACAAACGGACAGGAAACGAATTCAGCAGATACACAAACGGACAGGAAACGAATTCAGCAGATACACAAACGGACAGGAAACGAATTCATCAGATACACAAACGGACAAGAAACGAATTCAGCAGATACACAAACGGACAGAAACGAATTCAGCAGATACACAAACGGACAAGAAACGAATTCAGCAGATACACAAACGGACAGGAAACGAATTCAGCAGATACACAAACGGACAGGAAACGAATTCAGCAGATACACAAACGGACAAGAAACGAATTCAGCAGATACACAAACGGACAGAAAACGAATTCAGCAGATACACAAACGGACAAGAAACGAATTCAGCAGATACACAAACAGACAGGAAACGAATTCAGCAGATACACAAACGGACAGAAACGAATTCAGCAGATACACAAACGGACAGGAAACGAATTCAGCAGATACACAAACGGACAAGAAACGAATTCAGCAGATACACAAACGGACAGGAAACGAATTCAGCAGATACACAAACGGACAAGAAACGAATTCAGCAGATACACAAACGGACAGGAAACGAATTCAGGCAGATACACAAACGGACAGGAAACGAATTCAGATACACAAACGGACAGGAAACGAATTCAGCAGATACACAAACGGACAGGAAACGAATTCAGCAGATACACAAACGGACAAGAAACGAATTCAGCAGATACACAAACGGACAGAAAACGAATTCAGCAGATACACAAACGGACAAGAAACGAATTCAGCAGATACACAAACGGACAGGAAACGAATTCAGCAGATACACAAACGGACAGGAAACGAATTCAGCAGATACACAAACGGACAGGAAACGAATTCAGCAGATACACAAACGGACAAGAAACGAATTCAGCAGATACACAAACGGACAGGAAACGAATTCAGCAGATAAACAAAGGGACAAGAAACGAATTCAGCAGATACACAAACGGACAGGAAACGAATTCAGCAGATACACAAACGGACAGGAAACGAATTCAGCAGATACACAAACGGACAGGAAACGAATTCAGCAGATACACAAACGGACAGGAAACGAATTCAGCAGATACACAAACGGACAGGAAACGAATTCAGCAGATACACAAACGGACAAGAAACGAATTCAGCAGATACACAAACGGACAGAAAACGAATTCAGCAGATACACAAACGGACAAGAAACGAATTCAGCAGATACACACAAACGGACAGGAAACGAATTCAGCAGATACACAAACGGACAGGAAACGAATTCAGCAGATACACAAACGGACAGGAAACGAATTCAGCAGATACAAACGGACAAGAAACGAATTCAGCAGATACACAAACGGACAGGAAACGAATTCATCAGATACACAAACGGACAAGAAACGAATTCAGCAGATACACAAACGGACAGGAAAGGAATTCAGCAGATACACAAACGGACAGGAAACGAATTCAGCAGATACACAAACGGACAGGAAACGAATTCAGCAGATACACAAACGGACAAGAAACGAATTCAGCAGATACACAAACGGACAGAAAACGAATTCAGCAGATACACAAACGGACAAGAAACGAATTCAGCAGATACACAAACGGACAGGAAACGAATTCAGCAGATACACAAACGGACAGGAAACGAATTCAGCAGATACACAAACGGACAGGAAACGAATTCAGCAGATACACAAACGGACAGGAAACGAATTCAGCAGATACACAAACGGACAGGAAACGAATTCAGCAGATACACAAACGGACAAGAAACGAATTCAGCAGATACACAAACGGACAGGAAACGAATTCAGCAGATACACAAACGGACAAGAAACGAATTCAGCAGATACACAAACGGACAGGAAACGAATTCAGCAGATACACAAACGGACAAGAAACGAATTCAGCAGATACACAAACGGACAGAAAACGAATTCAGCAGATACACAAACGGACAAGAAACGAATTCAGCAGATACACAAACGGACAGGAAACGAATTCAGCAGATACACAAACGGACAGGAAACGAATTCAGCAGATACACAAACGGACAGGAAACGAATTCAGCAGATACACAAACGGACAGGAAACGAATTCAGCAGATACACAAACGGACAGGAAACGAATTCAGCAGATACACAAACGGACAAGAAACGAATTCAGCAGATACACAAACGGACAGGAAACGAATTCAGCAGATACACAAACGGACAAGAAACGAATTCAGCAGATACACAAACGGACAGGAAACGAATTCAGCAGATACACAAACGGACAAGAAACGAATTCAGCAGATACACAAACGGACAGGAAACGAATTCAGCAGATACACAAACGGACAAGAAACGAATTCAGCAGATACACAAACGGACAGGAAACGAATTCAGAAGATACACAAATAAAAAGGGGTGTAAGAAAAGGATGTGTCTTCTCACCAATGCTCGCAATCTGAACAATATAAACTTATTTATAAATGAAACTTTGTCTGTGTGTGTGTGTGTATGTGTGTGTGTGTGTGTGTGTGTGTGTGTGTGTGTGTGTGTCCGTTACCTATAGACTCCGAAACGGATGAACCGATTTTCTTAAAAATTTACACAGTTGTACAATATGCGTCTGCGAATGTTCTTAGCTAGGTTTTGTGTCGAGGTACCCCCAATAAATATCGAAAATCGATAATCGAAAAAGTCGGGTTACAGAAGGAGTTGTCCGATTTTAATCAAATTTGATACACTCATAGACAAAGACATAAGAAACGATATTCAGAAGTTTCAAGGTTGCAGTTCTTACAATAGTGCAGAAAATCGATTATATATATATATATATATATATAGATATATATATATATATAAGCCAAGATGTTTGTGTGTGTGTCTATCTGCCTGTATGTCTCTATTTTTTCAGCCTTTTTATTTTAGTTTTTGCTTCGGGTTTGGCTCTAAGTAGGTATAATTGTAGTTCAGTTTACGACGAAAAAGACTTATTTTATATCGATAGCAGGAAATTAAAATTTGACTTACATCCATTCATTTTTCTTTCAGTCTACGGTTTCGCTTTAACTGGAAACAACTATTGCTTTTTAGTCTTTCGTGCCAACGTCCAAAGTGTCCGAGCTCCAGGTCCATGAATTAGTTTTAAAGCTTTCATTACACCCAAGCAACGCCGGGGTATACTGCTAGTATAAGATACGCAGATGACACAGTGCTGATAGCAGACACTAAAAATAAACTACAAGTCGTTAAAGAAATCGGAAAAAGGACTACATATAAACAACCAAAACAACAGAATGCGTGTTCATCACTAAAAAGAGGTGACCAAATTCCCAATTACAGGCAGGGGATACTAAAATCAAGGCTTCGGCCATATCACGTTGAATACACCGATTCTCGCTCAATCACCGAAGTTAAGAAACATTGAGCCTGGTCAGTACTTAGATGGGTGACCGCTTGGGAATACCAGGTGCTGTAAGGGTTTAGTGATGGATGTACGTTGCGGCGCAGTGGATATCGGCTCGGAAAGAGAAATCGGTGAGCCGAATTCGAATTTCAGTTGAATACCCTGCATTCACTTAAGCACTGGTATCCTTGGGAAAGGTATTAATCCGTCCCTTCCCTCCAGTTATGGGTTAAATAACAAGGGTAAGACTTGGGGACCCTGCCCTTAAAGACAAATCCCACTGAATCTTGATACTCGAAGAGAAAAAGTATTACTAGACACAAAAACTTATATAAAAACAACAATTAAATTTTTGAAAGAAAAAGGTACTAAATAAGTAAAAAAAAAAAAATTATATAGCAATAAATGACCCGCCGAGGTTGATATGCCATAAAACAAAGCAACCAACCAACTAAAATCAAACAGGTACAGAAATTTAATTCTTTTTTATAATCGTGTCGCCCTAAGCGAGGCATTTTACTGCCACTGTTGAGCAGGATGTTACATAGAACGTAAATTATGAGAAAGAGTAACAGGTTACAGGGGGTGTCTGAAAGAGGGTAAGAAAATTATGAGAATACTGATGACAGAAAGAGAGACGATGCAAGTTAGTGAGATAGGAGATGATTATTGATTTTAAATTTGAATTCTTGAAGATTGTAGCTGTCGGGAAAGCAAGTAAACGAAAGTGAATTCCACAGGCAGAAAGTGCGAGAAAAGAAGCTGTAGGAGTAGAATTTGTGTTTACAATTTATTGGTTTCACAGTAAAATGGTGGGACTTCGTTGCTAATCTTGTGGCTCGAGCAAATTCATGTATGGGGGGGGGGTACCAGGGAGCTAAGTTAATCTGAACAGAAGCCGTGAAAGTATTTGTAGAAGAGACACAGGGAAGCCACATTGTGCCGGTGAGAAAGTGACTGTATCTGCGGTGCCAAGTCGGGATCGATCACATGACCGATTCTCCGTTGGATTTTGTCAAGGACACCTAGGTGAATATCAGTAGCACCCGACCAGATATGGCAGCAGTATTCAGTGCACGGACGGATAGTAGAGTTGTATATGTGCAGGATTTTTTCAGACGGGAAAAACTTCCTGGTCCTGCACAGAGAACCGATCGTCTGGGAAGTGTTCTAACAGAGGGTGGAAAGTGTGACAGACAGATCTGAAGGTGCATTGGCATTGCAAAGCATGCATTCCGGAAGCAGAATAGAGTATTAAGAGACAAGAAATTCACTGGAAAAAAATTACTGGGTTGTTATGTAATGTGGATTCTGCAATATGGCAGTGAATGTTGGACAATATCTTCGAAGATGAAGCAAAAACTTGAAGCAACTGAAATGTGGTCCTACAAAAACATACTGGATATAAAGTGGGGGATCAGTTCTATATTCCAATCAATATATAAACTGACCCCTCACTTTGTGGTCACAGCAGTTTCTATATATTTATATTTCTGAGATCCAAAAGCACAAGGATGAAATCCAGGAGCTGAATAGAGTATTAAGAAACAGGACAATTTCGCTAGAAACAAAGAAGAGAGTACTGGATTGCTATGTGATGTCTGTCCTTCAATATGACAGTGAATGTTGGACAATATCATCAAAGATGAAGGAGAGACTTGAAGCAACTGAAAAGTGGTTCTACAGAAGCATTTCTGGATATAGAGTGGGGGATTAATTCGATATTACACTCAATATATAAACTGACCCCTCACTTTGTGATCACAGCAGCTTCTATACATTTATATTCCTGAGATCCAAAAGCACAAGGATGCATTCCAGAAGCTGAGTAGAGTATTAAGAAACAAAACAATTTCGCTAGAAACAAAGAAGAGAGTACTGGATTGCTATGTGATGTCTGTCCTTCAATATGGCAGCAAATGCTGGATATTTTATTCAAAGATGAAGGAAAACGTTTCATGTTCACCAATTCTGGGTGTTTTTCTTGAAATGCCGCCCGTTACGAGAAGTACTTTCACTGTCAATTGATTGGATATTTGCGTTACGCGGATGCATTTATATAAATAAAAATAATATTAATGTCTAAAAAGTTATAGTAAGGGATTCTATTGAGTCCTACTTGTTATTAGAAAAAAATAATTCATGAAGTAGTTATTAAGTAGAGAAATTAGAAATAGAACGTTTTGGATGATTTTAGATCATTCCAGAAAATTCGGGAAAGATCTAAATAATTCGAAATGATTCTAGAATATGCAAATTAGGTGTTAGCCCCTATAAAAATAGGTTTTGGGAAGAGAGTAGTTAGTTGTTAAAATTATTTGCTGACATTATAAATTCCGGCTTTGTTTCAGGATTTGTATATCCAGGCAAAAGAATCCATCATAAAAGTTCGAGCAACTAAAACCTGAAAGAGAACTTCTTGGAACTATTCCTGGAACTAAAAGAGTAAACAGAATTTTTTAAATCTGTCATTGACCAAAGCAATAATTATTAAAATTAAATTCAAACTTATTTAGAATGGAACTTTGTGTGAGTATGTGTGTGTGTTATGTCGCCAAGTATAAATGAATAACTCAACAACAGAATCAGAATATAAGTTGTATTCCGCGCAAAGACGGTTAGTATGTACAGAAGTGATTAATAATATTTACAATAGAAAGATACAAGAGTCCAATCCGTCGTAAGACGTGTGTATACGTGATTGCTTCCGGTACGCCACCGGAAGTGTGACTAACTCTTCACTGACTCACACTGACTCTTCAGTAACTCATTAGAGACTCTCAAGTGACTCTCTACGACTCATTATTTAGTCGTCCCTCCAAGTAAGGGCAACATATGACACATGGTCAGTTTATATCTGGGCTTTCCGGGCTATATGGCCGGGCCAAAAAATGTCTGTCTATTTTTGCCCAGT
The DNA here is from genome assembly GCA_037127315.1 of Ascarosepion bandense. Classification (NCBI taxonomy): domain Eukaryota; kingdom Metazoa; phylum Mollusca; class Cephalopoda; order Sepiida; family Sepiidae; genus Ascarosepion; species Ascarosepion bandense. Next base: position 3,490,719 of record JBBBDQ010000934.1, read on the forward strand.
CGTGCCTCTACCCTTCGGCGGAACCACGACTGGGTTATTGCTCTCTGCTCGGAAGCAGAGAGCGCCCTCTACCCGAAGACAGAGGGCTGACAGTGTAGTATAGTCGTCAGTCTAGTGACTCTGTACGACTCCCCTGTAGAGAAATCCACCATTGCTATATATAGCAATAGGAACAGTCCATTTGTAGTCAAATAGGAGCGGCGCCCTAACAGTGTGTCTATGTGTGTCCGTTACCTATAGACTCCGAAACGAATGAATCGATTTTCTTAAAAATTTATACAGTTGTACTATAAGCGTCTGCGAGTGTTCTTAGCTTGGTTTTGTGTCGAGGTACCCCCGATAAATATCGATAATCAAAAAAATCGGGTTATAGAAGGAGTGGTCCGATTTTAATCAAATTTGATACACTCATAGACAAAGACATAAACGATATTCAGAAGTTTCAAGGTTGCAGTTCTTACAACAGTGCAGAAAATCGATTATATATATATATAAAGCAAGATATTTGTGTCTGTGTCTGTTTGTCTGCCTGTATGTCTGCCTGTATGTCTGGGTTTTTTTTTCAGCCCTTTTATTTTAGTTTTTGCTTCGGGTTTGGCTCTAAGTAGATATAATTGTAGTTCTTAGTCTCAGCCATTTACTCAGAGGACTTATTTAGCCTTCAAAATTCAGTTTACGACGAAAAAAACCTATTTGATATCGATACCAGGAAATCAAATTTGACTTACATCCATTCATTTTTCTTTCAGTCTACGGTTGCGCTTTAACTGGAAAGAACTATTGCTTTTTAGTCTTTCGTGCCAACGTCCAAAGTGTCTGAGCTCCAGGACCGTGGATTAGCTTTAAAGCTTTCATTACACCCGAGCAACGCCGGGCTATACTGCTAGTTTTTATAAACACATTTGAGGATTTCCAAAAGTACAGCACTTAAACTGGGTAAAGATACTGACCTTTCCTTCCCCTTCGTAACACTTCACCTGCCAATAGTAAACTCTGTTTTCTATTTGAATGCAAAAAAATTGTATATTTGTAATATATTTTTATTTGTTGTATTTTTGTAAATTAAATATTTGTCTGTGATTTATCTCTGTGTTTTGGTCAATCATTTTCTTTTTGTTACAACTTATAAACTGTAACAATTTGTCAGACGCTCATAGCAGAGGGGTCCCTTTACAATCACACCAAATCCGAAGCCTGATTTTTGGCATTATTTTGTTGTGTTTTAATTCTCCTTAAAAACTGATATGAACTTTCCAGACAACCCAATACACTATTGCCAAATTAATATGCCATCCAATAGGACTTTTGTTGACTTCAAAATGAAATTATACTGAAAAAATTAGTTATGTTACGATGTAATATATTATAGAGTGAAGTAGTTATTTTGTGATTTTCAACAAATTTAAAACATGATTGATGCCCAGAAGTTTTATGGCGTTGTATACACTTTTTCCTGGGTCCTGAGCATGACGGTAAACTGCATCCGGCAGCAACGCCTCTGACTGGGAGGTTGTGAGGAGCATGGAGCCACCTCTTAATTGCTGTTGTTCCCAGGTCCACCCTGACCCGGAGTGGTAGCATCTGTTAGGTTCCCAGCTATGGGTAAATAGTTGACCCCCAAACTGTGGTCAAAATGTTATAAAAGTATTCAACAAAATTCTGTTGAATGAAAAATTTTGCCAACAAAACTTTTTGAATAAAAAAAAAACCGTTACCAACAAAACTTTTCTGAATAAAAAACCGTTACCAATAAAACTACAATCCCCACCCCCACTCAAAATATAAACAAACAAAAACAATAAAACAAATAAACTAAATAAAACAAATCAAAACAATTTTCAGCATTATATGACCTAATGAAGGTTGATATACTGGTTAAATGAACCAACCAACACTTTTTCCTATTTTTGTTTCTATTAATCATAGCCTAAAAATCAATTCCAACCAACTTTGTTTTCCAAAGATTTAAATGCAATGTCAGTTGCTATCTACTGACTTCCTGATTACTCTTCTTTTTTACAACTTTCCTTAATAATGTTTCTGTTTTCTAATTCTTCCACACTAACTAACCCCTTATGCTTTAGTGATTTTACGGTCTTGCTTGGGGTGAGATTATATCACATCCCTCAACAAATCCCGGACCTAAGTAATATAACAACAACTTTTAGGCAAAATACATTAGCATAGTCTTCTTTTAGGTTGATACACTGATTCCAACGCGTCTCTAAAAAATTGGTAGAACATTTTGTCTTTGGCCTCAAAATACGCTTCAGTTTCCGATATCACGTCTTCATTGTAACCAAATCTCTTTCCCTGGAGCATTTTTGGGAGGTTTGCAAACAGCCAGTAGTCGCTGGAGGCCAAATCTTGAGATTAGGATGGATGCGGAAGCAAGTAGAAATGCAATTAATGTAGTTTTGCCATCGTTGCGATCGACTTGTGACAGTGCGTTGTCTTGGTGAAAGATCACTTTTTCTTCTTCATTTGTGGCCGTTTTTGGGGGCAATTTCTTCTATCAAACGCACCAATAATGCCATGTACAATATTCTCTACTGATATTTTTTCTTTCTCACGGTAACCGATGAACAATATATCTTAAGCATACCAAAATACGGATGCCAAAACCTTATCTGCTGATCCTTAGTCGCTTTGGACGGCTTTCACCTGCTGCTGTTTACTCAACTGACTGCCGATTTGACTCCGGAGTGAAATGGTGGATCCATGTTTCATCTATTAACACATATTTATGCAAAAACACCTTCTTGTTGCATTGAAATAGTTGGAAACTGAATCGTCGAAATGTTGTTTTTGATCGACTGTAAGCAAACGCGGCACCCACTTTGAAGACAGCTTTTTCATTAGCAAATGTTCATGCAAAATGGAAAATACACTGCCTTCTGATATCATCAACTCCTCTGCTATCCCACGCAACTTCAATTTTATGATCGGCCAAAACGAGTTTGTGAATGTTTGTGGTGTTTTCCAGGACAACTACCTTTTCATTATTAGCCTATTAAAAACACAAATTTCTTTTCTCTATTAAGCTACAAAAAAAAACAAAAAAAAAACAAAACAAATTCTTTTTCATTATTAGGCTGAAAAAAATCTTTTTCATTATTAAGCTACTAAAAACAAAATAAATCAACTTTTCATGATTTGGATACAAAAAAATCATTTTCATTATTAGGCTGCCAGAAAGATAAAAAACACATTATTATGCTAACAAATTCAAATACATTTTCACTATTAGTCTACCAAAAACAAAAAAGAAACAAAAACTAAAAACAAAAAACAAACGGTAAATTAGTTTTTATTAATAGGTTAGAAAAAAAACTTTTTTTTCTTTTTGATATATCCCGAAAAGGAATACAGTATAAAATGATCAATTGAAGAATGGAACTCCACACCAGGAATAAGAAATACAGATTTATTGTACTAAGGTACAATTAACAATAATACACATATAGACAAGCCACGGGTTGGAGCGGAATCGACTATCGAATAGTGAATGCCTTCGTCTAAGACTTTTTTTGTATTTATGTATTTACTAGCCTTCCCACGCAAGGCCAGATGTGACACATGATCATTTTATAGTGGGTATTCCCGGCCATATAGCCGGGCCAAAAAATCTCTGTCCATTTTTCCCCAGTCGTGGTTCTACCCTTCGGCGGAACCCGAAGGCAGAGAGCTGACAGTGTCATAGAAAAAGATTTTTTTTCTCTTCGTACCGCTCGTTACCGTCTTTTATAAAGTAGAGCATTCTATTCTCGAGGGATAACAGGATGTTCCACTATAACACTTTTTTAGCCTACCAAAAATAAAAAATTCTCTTCTCTTCTACCAAATGAAAGAATAAAAAAAACAAATTTCATTTCATTGTTAGGGTGTGGTGATACGGAACAAAAGCGATGGACCGGGTGTTTGCTCTTTCACGACCAAAAAGCAAATGACCAAAAGTCTTCCGTTCGCCGCCGGCTCCACGCAGATGTTCCGGTTGAAAACTAAAAATTAATTAAATATTAAATTTACAGTTCGCGAGCCTACGCGAATTTTATTTATCAGCCAATGTGAAGCCCAGAACCAAATAAAGGTGTGAAATCCCAAATGAGCTGCTGCGATCCAAAAAGAAGATATAAAAAACCGAGACAGGCCGACGCAGTGAGACAGACTGACGGTGACAGAGGAGTGTAATCAATATTCCCTTGACCTAAGTCAAGCGGCTACTATGCTCGTCCCTTCACCTCTCCTTCCTTCTTCCCTGTTTCAAAAACTAATTAGTGACCTAAGGAGCGACTACATCAAAGACATTCCTCAGTTACACGCTCTCCATATTCCTAGGCATTAATTCTCTTTCAGCATTATATTGCCATGAACATTTTAACACTCGTTGGACCTATAGTTCAAATATGACTTCAATTGTAAAAGCCTTAATTGATATGTGTTACAAAATGTTATTTTTCAACTCAGTTTGATTTTCTTGATTTGTAATCATTTTATGACTTATATTTTATGACTTATATTTTATGACTTATATTTTATGACTATCTACAACAAGGCAAAATTCCAAACTACCCTTCACTAGAACGGACACCCACTAGAAACAGAAAAAGAATAGATACTCCACTATAAGCGTACCAAAAAAAAAAGAAGCAAAACAAATTCTTTTTTCAGTATTAGGCTAATAAAAAGCACAAGCCGAATTACTTTTCAATATTAAGCTAAAAGACAGCAAATTATTTTCCTAATTAGCTTAACAAAAACAAAAATTCCTTTTCCTTATTATGCTACAAAAATTATTTTTTATTATTAACCTTCTAAAAACAAAAAACAAACAATAAAACAAATTCATTTTCATTATCAAACCACAAAAATTATTTTTCCTTATTAGCTTAACAAAAACAAAAATTCCTTTTCCTTATTATGCTACAAAAATTATTTTTTATTATTAACCTTCTAAAAACAAAAAACAAACAATAAAACAAATTCATTTTCATTATCAAACCACAAAAATTATTTTTCCTTATTAGCTTAACAAAAACAAAAATTCCTTTTCATTATTATGCTACAAAAATTATTTTTTATTATTAACCTTCTAAAAACAAAAAACAAACAATAAAACAAATTCATTTTCATTATCAAACCACAAAAATTATTTTTCCTTATTAGCTTAACAAAAACAAAAATTCCTTTTCATTATTATGCTACAAAAATTCTTTTTATTATTAACCTTCTAAAAGCAAAAAAAAAAACAGTAAAACAAATTTATTTTCATTATCAAACCACAAAAATTACTTTTCATTATTAGCCGACTAAAAACAATAAATGAATTTCTTTTCCATATAGCTTAACAAAAAATAACCCTTTTCATTATTATGCTACAAATATTCTTTTTTATTATTAATCTTCTAAAAACAAAGAAAACAATAAAACAAATTCATTTTTATTATTAAACTACAAAAATTATTTTTCAGTATTAGCCGACTAAAACAAGAAATGAATTTCTTTTCCATATAGCTTAACAAAAAATAACCCTTTTCATTATTATGCTACAAATATTCTTTTTTATTATTAATCTTCTAAAAACAAAGAAAACAATAAAACAAATTCATTTTTATTATTAAACTACAAAAATTATTTTTCAGTATTAGCCGACTAAAACAAGAAATGAATTTCTTTTCCATATAGCTTAACAAAAAAAAACCCTTTTCCTTATTATGCTACAAATATTCTTTTTTATTATTAATCTTCTAAAAACAAAGAAAACAATAAAACAAATTCATTTTTATTATTAAACTACAAAAATTATTTTTCATTATTAACTGACTAAAAACAATAAATGAATTTCTTTTCCATATAGCTTAACAAAAAAGAATCCTTTTCATTATTAGGCTACCAAAAAAAAAAAAACAAATTCCTTTACGGATCAATTTCGTTCGGACAAGAAAAGAATGTTTTTTAGAATTGAGGAAAAAATTGCCTTTTTTTTATTTTCTTCGCTTGCTTGCATGTGCAGATGCCAAGCCGCTGAAGATGTTAATTCTGACGTGTCTCTTCTTTCTATTACAATGATACCGTCAAACAAAGCATCTTTTTAAATGTCCAATTCAATTAGTCGTGAGGACAACCAATGGAAACACGTATGAATGGCAAGTTTCCATTACTGTTAACAATGATGTGCTGGATTATTTATGGACGCAAACAGAAACATTTATCTTGTTAGTGAAATTCTTCTTTTCAATAACTATAAATGAATGGGAGGAAAAAAAATCCCATGTTGACATAAAAACGTGGATGATTGACATGCTAGCATCAATTCTCATGATTCGAAGTCGAATATCGGAAGAGGCCTGCAATAATAAAACTCGCTTTTATAGCGTGCCTTGATGCCAACATTGGCAACGAGGTTGCTTAACTAGTGTTATGTCGTGAGTAAGAATAAATAACTCAACAACAGGAATAGGTTAATTGTTGTATTCCGTGAAAATAGTATTTACAAAGGTTATTAGTATCCAATACAAGAATAAAGGTTAATCGTCTCAACCGTCGTAAGACGTAGTATGAGCAATGGGTACTTCCGGGTCGTCACCGGAAGTCTACGACTGACTTGTCGATCGGCTGCTCGGCACACTCTATATTTAGTTGTCCCTCCTAGTAAGGGCAACATGTGACACATGGTCAGTTATAACTGGGATTTCCAGGCTATATGGCCCGGCGAAAAAATGTCTGTCTATTTTTGCCCAGTCGTGCCTCTACCCTTCGGCGGAACCACGACTGGGTTATAGCTCTCTGCTCGGAAGCAGAGAGCGCCCTCCACCCGAAGGCAGAGTGCTGACAGTGTCGTAGAGAGTACGGCTGCCCGGCACACTCTATATTTAGGTGTCCCTCCCAGTAAGGGCAACATGTGACACATGGTCAGTTATAACTGGGATTTCCGGGCTATATGGCCCGGCCAAAAATGTCTGTCTATTTTTGCCCAGTCGTGCCTCTACCCTTCGGCGGAACCACGACTGGGTTATAGCTCTCTGCTCGGAAGCAGAGAGCGCCCTCCACCCGAAGGCAGAGAGCCTACAGTGTCATAGAGAGCACGGCTGCTCGGCACACTCTCCTCTCGTAGATGCCGCCATTACTTTACATAGTAATGGAATAGTCCATTGTAGCCGAATAGGTGCGGGCGTCCCAACAACTAGTAAACATCCGGTTTAGACATCTCGCAAGAACGCAATATTTGGGGATCTTTCTTCAGAAAATATATCTTGTACGAAATCAATAATCAGTCAGTTAAGTGCCATATGTAATACACGCTTGGGTGATCATGTCTCAAAAGAGACATGACTGACTGGGCAGAAGATTATCCCGAAGTAGATTGCTATTACTTTCTGAGGTAGGCTGGTTGCCAGCCAAGGCTATGGAACCCAATCTGTTTTGTTATTTAACCCAAAACTAGAGGGAAGAGACGGATTAATACCTTTCCGAAGGGTATTTGTGCGTAAGTGAATGCAAGGGATTTAACTGGAATTCAAACTCGGCTCCTCGATCTTTCGTTCTGAGTCGATATCCATTGCACCTTCTTCTTCTTCTTCTTCTATGTGCCCTGTCCTTTCCCTGTTTTAAAGTCTGAAAGCAGCCAGTAGTCGCTGGAGGCCAAACCTGGAGAATAGGGTGGATGCGGAAGTCAATAGGGTGGATGCAGAAGTCAATAGGGTGGATGCGGAAGTCAACAGGGTGGATGTGGAAGTCAATAGGGTGGATGCGGAAGTCAATAGGGTGGATGCGGAAGTCAATAGGGTGGATGCGGAAGTCAATAGAGTGGATGCGGAAGTCAATAGAGTGGATGCGGAAGTCAACAGGGTGGGTGTGGAAGTCAATAGGGTGGATGCGGAAGTCAATAGGGTGGATGCGGAAGTCAATAGAGTGGATGCGGAAGTCAATAGGGTGGATGCGGAAGTCAATAGAGTGGATGCGGAAGTCAATAGGGTGGATGCGGAAGCAATTCGAAGTGCGTTGTCTTGATGAAAGATCACTTTTTTCTTCTTAATATGTGGCCGTTTTTTGGGCGAGTTTTTTTTTTTAGGTTGGCTAAAGTTGGCTCATGCCACTTACCTCAGTATCTTTTTTTTCGCTGAAGATAATTGTAAGCGATTCACTTTTCATCACTCGTCACAACTTGGAAAAAAAAATTGATACATTTTCATTGTGTTTATACAGCAAGTGACAAATATATATGCGATTCAAAAGATTCATTTTACTCACATCATGTCGTAGCCAAGCTACATTAAATGCTCCTTGATGGTAAACTTTGATAAATTTGATTTGATAAACTTTGATAATCAATCTCTTGAATCGGTCGTCATCTTTAGTGGGAGGTCCGCCTAAGCGTTCTATTAGGTTGTCCCAAAAGTTCGTAAACACTTGCAAAAAATTGAAATTTTACTCGCAAAAACAACAAAAATTATTGCTCTGAATAAAGACCATCATTTTCTAAGACTTTCTGCCATCGATCTTCAAGCTTTCGGATCTGTTCAAAGTAACATTCAGCCAGCTTCGAATCAAAGAATTCTTGACACGCTTCCTCGACTTCATCAAACGAGTCGAATCTGCGGCCCTTCAGAAAGGGTTGCATTGAGCTGAAAAGGTCGTAATCTGATGGAGCACAGTCAGGACTGTAAGCTGGATGTGGCAGAACCTCAACGCCGTCCAGCTCTTCAATCTTGTCTTTGGTCTTCTTGGCAGTGTGTGGCTTGGCATTGTACTGCTGTATCAAAGCGTGCTTTCGGTTAAGCAGAGCCGGGTACTTTTGCTTCAACTTTTCGAAGACCCGCTCAAGTTGCTGACAGTAAAGTTCGGCACTGATGGCACGACCACACGGAACCAACTCAAAATGCCCGATTCCTTCAAAGTTCCACCAAACGCACAACATGACTTTCTTGCCGAATCGATCTTGTTATGGCACCGACGGTGTCTCTTGCCATTTCTGAAACCATCGCTTGTCTCGATTCGACCCATTTCGCAAGTGTTTATGAACATTTGGGACGACCTAATACTTCAATAAGGTTACAATAGCTGACTTTAAAATTGGCGAACCACTTCCGCGCAGTCCTGTCAGCTAAAACATCTTCAGCGTACATATATTTTTTTGTGGATTACGATATATGTTTGCCGTTACAGTAATAAAAAAAAATCATTAAGTGTCTAAAATGCACCTTATAATTTTCCATTTTTACAGGGATGTCAAATTGACACGAATTAAGTCATTTTAAACAATCTTTCTCAAGAAATAGACCGTAGAGTGTTCTAATCGGAAATATAAGCATTTTATATATTTTTAAATAATCATATCGCCCCAAGCAAGGCAGTCTACTGACACTGATGCGCAGGGGTTTACATAGAAGGAAAGTTATGAGAAAGAGTGACAGGTTATAGGGGTGTCAGTAAGTGGGTAAGAGAAGGATGACTGTGACCATAAAATGAGGGATCAATTTATATATTGATTGTAATATAAAATTGATCCCCCACTTTATATTTACATAATAATTTCTTGTCTGTTGATAAGCCGTAGAAAACGAATCAATCAGTCAATGAAATACTGATTAGCTACACATGCATGTCTTTTAGATTTATTTACATTTTCTGGAATATAAATGCATAGAAATTTTTTTTTATAATCATATCGCCCCAAGCAAGGCATTTTACTGCCACTGTTTTTCAGGGGGTTACATCAGAAGAAATTATGAGAAAGAGTGACTGGTTATAAGGGGTGTGTCAGGAAGTGGGTAAGAGAAGAATGAGAATACTGATGAGAGTGGGGTGGGCGGAGAAAAAAGCATGAGAGAGAGGATGCAGGTTAGTGAAATAGGAGATGACTATTTTTTTTTTAAAATCATATCGCCCCAAGCAAGGCATTTTATTGCCACTGTCTTGCAGGGGATAACATAGACGGAAAGTTACGAGAAAGAGTGACAGTTTATAGGGGGTGTCAGGAAGTGGGTAAGAGAAGGATGAGAATACTGATGAGAGTGGAGTGGACAGAGAAAGGAGCATGAGAGAGAGGATGCAATGGATGAATAAATAAGATGCTTTCTTACAAGTCTCAATACTAAACAAATAGAACATAACACGACTTCAACTAATCACAAACATATTTTTTTTCAAGTTGGAAGATGACTATTGATTTATATTGAAACTCTTTGGAGATTATAGCAGTCGGGGAAGCAAGTAAACGGAAGGGAATTCCACAGTGCGAGAAAAGAAGCTGTTGGAGCAGAATTTACGTTTACATTTTATTGGTTTCACATCAAAAGGTTGGGACCTAGTTGTTAATCTTGTTACTCGAGTAAATTCATATATATTGGGCACCAGGGCCGTAGCTGATGCTAAAAAAAACACCGGACACAGAGAAAATTGCCCGGATTTATTAGGTGACAGTGTGATGACGTCATCAGTGTCATCCGTTTCCAGAAACTATGATTTTTGCTGATTTTTTCGGCTATTCCAATGGAAATTAGGCACAGAACGTGAACGAAAGCAGGAAATCGGGTTCGGACTTTCTGAATATATTCGGTCTTTTCTCCCAAAATTAATAAATAAACAAACAGATTTTTACTGCGTTCATTCGGATGTTTTCTTTGTTTTTCTTTCTTTCTTTCTTTCTTCCTTCGTGAATTGTTTTGTTTGATTTCTGACGAAGACATTTTTCCTTGCCCGGATTTCACTACGATTGCCCGGTAGTCAGATACGGCCATGGGGGAGACACCAGAGAGCTAAGTTCATAGGAGAAGAAGCCGTGAAAGTATTTGTACAAGAGACACAGGGAAGCCACATTGCGCCGGTGAGAAAGTGACTGCATGATGTGTTTTAATGCGTTGGAACATGAACGACGATATGTTAGCATGGACTTCCGAACAACCCAGTACTTGTGTCTTGTTTTTTATCCAAATTTGTACAGCTTCCGGAATTCTCGGGGTTCTTGACAAAATACAACGGAGAATCTGTGATGTGATCGATACCGACTTGGCAGACCGGCTGCAGTCACTCTCACACCGGTGTGACTTGGCTTCCCTGTGCCTCTTCTATAAATACTTTCACGGCTTCTGCTCCGATGAACTTAGATCACTGGTGCCCCCTAGGTACACATTTGTACGAGATACTAGATTAGCAACTAGGTCCCACCCTTTTACAGTGAAAACGATAAAATGTAATCGCAATTTCTACTCCAACAGCTTCTTTTCTTGCACTTCCCGCCTGTGGAATTCCCTTCCACATACTAGCTTTCCCGGCAGCTACAATCTCCAGGAGTTTAAATGTAAGGTCAAAAGACACCTCTTATCGCACTAATTCGCATCCATTCTCTCAAACACTCTTCCCATCTACATCCTTACCCGTCTATCACCCTCCTTCTGACATTTCCTATATCTAACCATCCTTTTCTCATCACTTCCCCGACCCTATGTAACCCCCTGCGCAATAGTGGCAGTGGAATGCCTTGCTTGGGGTGAAACGATTAAAAAAAAACTGTTCTTTCCATACTTTGGTAAATTCGCCAACTCCAATGCAGTTCATTTTTTGCAAGTGCCAGTTCACGAATTCCATTTGGTTACAGGTTAATTAAATATATCTAGTGTGCCGTTTCAGAGTTGGCGAATGTAATTTTTTTAATCACTTTTATGGGGACTCGCTACTTCTGAAACAGAATGTATTTTTATTTGAAAATTAACCCCGACCTGGTTATATTTTTGTGATATAATTGGAAGTAAACTTTAAAATTAGTCTTGTAAATTGACAAAATTAATTAAATTCCGGAGGTTAACCAAATGAAATTAACAATTGACATACTTGATTTATTTGTCTGAACCTTATATTTAATCAATGCTTGTATTTGAGTAGATATTCTGTTTTGTAATTAAATAGTATACAATACTGTGCAAAAGTATTAGGACAATAACTATTTTATCTTTTATGAAGCATCAAAATAAAGTTTAAAATCTCCCCTGTCTTAACACTTGCACACTACCGGGAGTGTGAAAAAGTATTAGAACTTAGTAACTTTTGGAATTCATTTTAACCTCGTCTTTCAATTTAAATAGACCCACGAGCTCATTACCAATAATCCCAGCCCATATCATGATCCCACTGCCGCCTTGTTGGCGTTTAAAAAGTTTTCTTGAGTCATGTTGCTTGTAAAACAATCCATCGAGCCCATCCATCGGGCCCATCCATCGGGCCCATCCATCCGGCCCATCCATCGGGCCCATCCATCCGGCCCATCCATCCGGCCCATCCATCGGGCCCATCCATCCGGCCCATCCATCCGGCCCATCCATCCGGCCCATCCATCCGGCCCATCAATCCGGCCCATCCATCGGGCCCATCCATCCGGCCCATCCATCCGGCCCATCCATCGGGCCCATCCATCGGGCCCATCCATCGGGCCCATCCATCGAGCCCATCCATCCGGCCCATCCATCCGGCCCATCCATCCGGCCCATCCATCGGGCCCATCCATCCGGCCCATCCATCGGGCCCATCCATCGAGCCCATCCATCGAGCCCATCCATCCGGCCCATCCATCCGGCCCATCTATCCGGCCCATCCATCGGGCCCATCCATCGGGCCCATCCATCGGGCTCATCCATCGGGCCCATCCATCGGGCCCATCCATCGGGCCCATCCATCCGGCCCATCCATCGGGCCCATCCATCGAGCCCATCCATCGAGCCCATCCATCGGGCCCATCCATCCGGCCCATCCATCCGGCCCATCCATCCGGCCCATCCATCGAGCCCATCCATCGAGCCCATCCATCGAGCCCATCCATCCGGCCCATCCATCCGGCCCATCCATCCGGCCCATCCATCGGGCCCATCCATCGGGCCCATCCATCGAGCCCATCCATCCGGCCCATCCATCGGGCCCATCCATCCGGCCCATCGTGGGTGATCATTGATTCGTCGTCAGTAAAAAGCACTTTATTGAAATCAGTTTTCATGTATTTTTGCCCACTGATATCTTCTTTCATTGTTCTTTTATTAAAATAGGCTTCTTTATATGATTTTTTACATCAGCAAAATTCCTTAATGCTTTACACCTTGCTTCCCTTGACACCATAGGAGCTCCAGCGGCCTCAAATATGAACGTACTTGACTCATTTGGGTTTCTTATTAATTCTCTTCAGATATGGGATAGATCTCGCTTTGTTAAATTTCTGAATTCAGCCTGAGATTTCTTTCCTTGGTTGAATTCCCATTTGACATATTTTCTTAATTGTTCGATGATCCCTTTTCAAATCCTTAGAAATTTGAAGCGAAGACTTTTCTTTACTAATTTCTTTGATTATATAGTTCTTTTCATTCATTGTTAGTTTTTTTTACGAGCCATAATACTAAATTCTAGTTCTTGCAAATAATCTCTTGACACTGCAAATTGCTATAACTACTAAAAAAAAAATACTAAATATAAATCTGAAATTGAAAATTGGGATTTAATTGCTTTCATGCTTACTTGCTATGCACAATAGTACAAATTATTTCATTGGATAACACATATCTAAGAAATTTCCATAAAATATTTCACAATACCTCTTTTGCATATAAACTCTAGACGCAGTTTACAGATGAAATACTTCAAATTCAAAAATGTTTCCAAAATAATTCTGTCTTTAAATTGACGTATGAACTCAATACTAAGAACAAAATTCCCTTTCTTGACATATTGATATATTGATTAACACAAATAATAACAATTTTACTATTTCGACATACAAAAAACCTACCAGCATTAATTCATGTACACTTAACAAGAGCTAAAGTCCATATTACTACAAAATAACAATTATAAAAAATCTAATACATTGTGCAAAAACTAATTCGTCCACAAAATAGATTTTTACAGTGAACCTAAGCATATTAAAACAATCACTTATTAATAATAGCTTTACAAACAATATAGTTGATGAATAAATAAGATGCTTTCTTACAAGTCTCAATACTAAACAAATAGAACATAACACTACTTCAACTAATCACAAACATATATTTTTTTTTAATCATATCACCCCGGGGCTAAGTATCAGGGGTCTAAGTAGGCGTGAAAAGATTTGGAAAAGAGAAAACCGGAAACTACATCCTAAATAGGAAACAAGGGATGAGCCTCTACACCTGTACAATAGACGTGGGTGGACTGTGAACCGGACGATAGTTCAGTCTATCTACTCTAATTGAAAAAAAAAGAAAAAAGAAAAGATAAAGAAAAAAAAGAAAAGTGAAAAGATTGGAAAAGAGAAAGCCGGAAACCACATCCTAAACAGGGAAAAAGGGATGAGCCTCTACACCTGTACAATAGACTATTAATCTTCTATATTGTAATCAAATGCATACAAATTAAAACCAAGATAAGAATATTCTAAAACATTTAGTAAATACTAATATATCTACAGCAGATCCTAGCAAAAAAAATTAAGTTAATCATATACTCCTCTAAATCTAGTATATCCGACTCAATTATTCGCAATAATTCTTCTCCCCCTGTTAGCGATTTGCAAAAAAAACAAAAACAACACAGTTTACAAATTCAAGTGCCCTTTAAGAGATTGTATCTCCAGTGTATAAAATAATATTTATGTCTGTCAAACCACAAACTCGCTTTCGCGACACTTGACACTACACTTGAACGATAATTCTAACATTTTTATTTATTTAAAAGGACATGCCTGACCACATACACAATTCCGTAAAACCCTAGTTGAAAACACAATTATACTTAAACCTGAAAACAATAAACAAAAACTAAAAATTCTTGAAGCTATATACATAAAACAGTTGAAACCTAACCTGAACAAGATAAACTATGAAATCTCTACAAATATCTTTAAATGCCTACAATTATTAACAGATTGGTTTATTCCAATGACTTCCAATACTTAATATTTCTTGTTTTCACTCTCGCTTGGTCATGTGTGACGTCACGAGCTGTGATGCGACATTTACTTCCAGCGTCTTATATGCACGAGTTTGCTGTTGCTTAGAAATCCTCCATGTAAACAAAAACAAAAGTTTGTCATTATCGTTTGTCTGTGTTTGTAATATATAATGTAATTTGACATCTTTGAAAATGGCTTATGTAAGCTGAAAGCATAGATTAGATTATTAAAAAAATTATGTATCAATATTGTAATTTTCTTTCTTCGTTTAATGATAATGCTATAAAACTTATCAGAGAATATAAAAAATTTACATAAATTAAATCGACAAAACTTGTCTTTATTATTTAATGAAACATGTATATATATATATATATATATATATATATATATATATATATATATTTAATGAAACATTAATATATATTTGATATCAGTCTGTTAAGTGCCATGCGCGGTGCACGCTTGGGTGATCATGTCTCGAAAGATACATGACTGGCTGGGCAGAAGTTTATCCCGCAGTAGGTTGCCATTGCTTTCTGCGGTAGACTGGTTGCCGACCAAGGCTACAGAACTCAATCTGTCCTGTTATTTAACCCATAACTGGAGGAAAGAGACGGATTAATACCGTTACCAAGGGTATTTGCGCGTAAGTGAATGCAAGGAATTCAACTGGAATTCGAACTTGGTTCCCCGATTTCTCGTTCCGAGCCGATATCCACTGCGCCACAACGCACATATTTAATATATATATATTTAATGAAGCATTCATATATATTTAATGAAATATATATATATATATATATATATATATATATATATATATATATATATATATATATATATTACATGATGTGTAAAATGATTACTATTATTAGAAGGTTTCCATGTTTGATACTAAATAAATATACTAATTAATTCATGTTGTCCAATATAATGGTATAGGTTGCAGAGTCCTTACCATTATTAGAAGGTTTTCCTCTGGGTGTTTTTAAATATATAAACGTGCTAAACTTTACTATTATTAGAAGGTTTTTACATATGAATCTTTAAATAAATATATTAGTTTACAAAAGCCGTCCAAAATGATGGCGCATTTTGTTATATCCTTAATGTAGGTACCTCCACTCCATTTTCAATACATAAGTTATAAATTGAAATTTTAAAAATAAGAAAGTTTTTCTTGAAGTTTTAATTTTGGTTTTAATTGAAAGCTAAATGATTAAGTTTACTATTTCCAGTAAGCAAAAGACTCTGGTGTTTTTCAAACAGAAATTATATTGATTGTAATATAAAATTTATAATAACTGATAAACTTTAATTTTGGTTTTAATTGAAAGCTAAATGATTAAGTTTACTATTTCCAGTAAGCAAAATACTCTGGTGTATTTCAAACAGAAATTATATTGATTGTAATATAAAATTTATAATAACTGATAAACTTTAATTTTGGTTTTAATTAAAAGCTAAATGATCAAGTTTACTATTTCCAGTAAACAAAATACTCTGGTGTATTTCAAACAGAAATTATATTGATTGTAATATAAAATTTATAATAACTGATAAACTTTAATTTTGGTTTTAATTGAAAGCTAAATGATCAAGTTTACTATTTCCAGTAAACAAAATACTCTGGTGTTTTTCAAACAGAAATTATATCGATTGTAATATAAAGTTTGTAATATAAATTGTAATATAAACAGATAAACTTTAATTTTGGTTTTAATTGAAAGCTAAATGATTAAGCTTACTATTTCCAATAAGCAAAAGAATCTGGTGTATTTCAAACAGAAATTATATTGATAGTTATATAAAATTTATAATAACTGATAAACTTTAATTTTGGTTTTAATTGAAAGCTAAATGATTAAGTTTACTATTTCCAGTATGCAAAATACTCTGGTGTATTTCAAACAGAAATTATATTGATTGTAATATAAAATTTATAATAACTGATAAACTTTAATTTTGGTTTTAATTAAAAGCTAAATGATCAAGTTTACTATTTCCAGTAAACAAAATACTCTGGTGTATTTCAAACAGAAATTATATTGATTGTAATATAAAATTTATAATAACTGATAAACTTTAATTTTGGTTTTAATTGAAAGCTAAATGATTAAGTTTACTATTTCCAGTAAGCAAAATACTCTGGTGTATTTCAAACAGAAATTATATTGATTGTAATATAAAATTTATAATAACTGATAAACTTTAATTTTGGTTTTAATTGAAAGCTAAATGATCAAGTTTACTATTTCCAGTAAATAAAATTGGAATCTAAAATTGGGATTTTTTTTTTAATGTCGATGTTTTGGCTATTTTTTTAATCATATCACCTCGAGCAAGGCAGTAACGCCACTGATGTGCAGGGGGCTATATAAGAGTAATAGCACTAAATAGAAGAGAGTAAAGAGAAGGACAAACCATTTAGAAAGTAGCAAGAGAAGGGAGGGAATACAGGGGTGATTGCAGTTGCAATGGTGGAGAGAAAGGAAAGTATATACAGGGTGGTGAGGAAAGGACTGGGGTCAAGTGGTTAAGAGATGAGTATTGACCTTGCATTTGAATTCCTGGAGATTGTAGCCTTCAGGAAAGCAAGAATAAGGAAGCGAGTTCCACAGGTGGGAAGTCAGAGTAAAGAAGCTGCCGGAGTAGAATTGTCGTCTGCATTTGGTTGATCTCACTGTGAATGGGTGAGACCCAGTTGCCAGTCTGGTTGCACGAGTTTAAACAATCGACAAACATCTAAACAAAATTTAATTCTAGATTTTAAAAATCTTGCAAAAATAAAATATACATTTCTCAAGCGTTATTTTAAAAAAATATCAAATCTAAACTAAAATTTATCTGATTTGAAACAAATATTTGTTTATGGCATAAAATTTAGAATAAAAGAATTTCCTAATCAGAAAGGTGTGACCTTTCAATTAGGCGATGATGACCCCTGTCGTAAATCAGTTCACACATCACGAAGTATGGTCACCAAAAAATGACATAACACAATTCAACATTTCGTAAGGAGAACAACCCTTGAAATATGTGACGTTTTAATCATAAGTCTCTTTTAAGTTTCCATAATAAAAGAAAATGTGCACTTTAACGTAAATAAAACAATATAAAACTACTTGAAAAATCTTAATTCTGACACTAAGAAATACAATTATACCTACTTAGAGCCAAACCCGAAGCAAAACCTAAAATAAAAACGCTGAAAAAATACAGACTTACAGGCAGATAAACAGGCACACAAACATCTTGCTTTTATATATATATATTATCAATTTTCTGCACTATTGTAAGAACTGCAACCTTGAAACTTCTGAATATCGTTTCTTATGTCTTTGTCTATGATTGTATCATATTTGATTAAAATCCGTCCACTACAACGCGATTTTTTCGATTATCGATTTTCGATATTTATCGGGGGTACCTCGACACAAAACCATGGCTAAAGAACACTCACAGACGCTTATAGTACAACTGTGTAAATTTTCAAGAAAAATGGTTCAGCCGTTTCGGAGTCAATAGGTAACGGACACACACAGACACACACACACACACACACACACAGACAAAGTTCCATTTAGAAATAAGTTTAGATAAACATTTTGATGATAAAACTTTGTTTTTATTAATTTGAGCCCTCTTAACATGATGCTATACTGTTTTTTCGGCAATTGAGTGAAGTCAGTCAGTCAGTTAAGTGCCATGCGCGATACACGCTTTGGCCGATCATGTCTCGAAAGAGACATGACTGACTGGGCAGAAGATTATCCCGCAGTAGGTTGCCATTGCTTTCTGCGGTAGACTGGTTGCCGACCAAGGCTATATCTGTCCTGTTATTTGACTCATAGCTAGAGTGGGGAGAGATGTATTATATGTATTAAGTAGTAATTAGTGGGGGATCAGTTTATTACTTCATAACAATATAAAAGTGACCCCCCACTTTATACCAGTAGAAGCCTTAATCATGTTTCCAACAATTATATTTAGTCAGTTAAGTGCCATACGTGAAACACGCTTGGGCGATCATGTCTCGAAAGAGACATGACTGACTGGGCAGAAGATTATCCCGCAGTAGGTTGCCATTGCTTTCTGCGGTAGACTGGTTGCCGACTAAAGCTATAGAACCCAATCTGTCCTGCTATTTAACCCATAACTGGAAGGAAGAGACGGATTAATACCTTTCCCAAGGGTATTTGCGCGCAAGTGAATACAATGGATTCAACTGGAATCCGAACTCGGCTCCCCTGTTACTCGTTCCGAGCCGATATCCACTGCACCACAACGCACATTTTTGGGGTAGAGTGAGTGAATTTGCCTGGTTATAGAATTTGGTCAACTTTTATTTCTGTTATTTTTTTTTAATTTTTGTGGATATATCTTTATTGTTTCGTTTATGTTTTTATCACTTTTATTATTAACTACACTTTTCTTCTTCTATGTGCCTTGTCCCTTCAGGACGTAGGCGATCATGGCCTTCCAAATCTCCCTATCCCTGGCTCTTAGCACGCCTTCTCCTGTTACACCACACAACCCACAAGCTCAAGCCCATAAATTTAGAATATAAATATATAGAAATTAGCATGACCACAAATTGAGGGATCAGTTTATATATTGATTAAAATATAGAATCGATCCCCCATTTTATACCCACATTATAATTTTTAATAAACAACTTTTTATTATTATTATTACTTTGCAAAATTTTCCAAGGCAAGGAAGCAAAGATGAACTCGTCCGGATCACACTAAATTTTCTTCATTCTTTCATTAATGAAACTGCAATATAGGTAATTATTAAATATTTATAAATTCATTTGATGCACATGTTTTTGTGCAGTATTAACAAAAGAACCATTCTGTTTTCATTTACAATTATTCATTGGCAAAAAAAAACCAAAAAAAAACTGCTATATAGGTAATATATATATATATATATATATATATATATATATATATATACTACTTCCACCGAACGCCCATAGCCCAGGGGTAGAGTCGCCGACTGACGCCATTTCGGTCGGGTCTCAATCCTGGATAAAAAAGCAATCGAAGTCTAACCGTACTGATGAGCTGTGATACGGCGAAACAGATCTATCTGCGGATGACGATATATATATATATATATGAACTAATTAGAAAATACTGCCTACGGATGACTATATATATAGAAACTAGCATGACCACAAATTGAGGGAACAGTTTATATATTGATTAAAATATATAATTGATCCCCCATTTTATACCCACATTATAATTTCTGATAAACATTTGGCATATATATTCTTCTATGTGCCGTATCCTTTCAGAACATAGGCGATCATGGCTTTCCACGTCTCCCTCCCTATCCCTGGTGGCTCTTAGCAGACTTCTTCCCGTAACATCTCGAAACCCCCGTTCTGTCATCCACTAGCTAAAGCCCATAAATCTAGAATATAAATGTATAGAAACTAGCATGGCCACAAAATGAGGGATCAGTTTATGTATTGATTGTAATATAGAATTGATCCCCCATTTTATTTATACCCACATTATAACTTCTAATAAACAGTTGGCATATATATTCTTCTATGTGCCCTGTCCTTTCAGGACGTAGGCGATCATGGCTTTCCACGTTTCCCTATCCCTGGTAGCTCTTAGCACGCCTTTTCCTGTTACACCATGCAACCCACGTTCCATCATCCACCTGATTAGGTCCTTCAAATATGTTATCCGCTGCTTTCCCCTGTCTCTTTTCCCCTCTATCTGGCCTGTTAGTATCAGGTTCTCCAAGCCCTCCTTCCTCATTGCATTCACAGGAACTTCAGCTGTCTCTTCGTGATGCTCAATATTAATTTCCTTTTCGTTTCCATTATTTCCAAAACCTCATCATTGCTCACATGCTCAAACCGGCCATAATTATAAAGCCATTCCAGTTTTTTAAAATAGTTGATGTATTTCATACTGTTTTTTCTTATTTATTGCCAAATGAAAATAGAATGGTTCTTTTGTTCTTATTACTTTGCAAAATTTTACAAGGCAAATAGCAACAATTTACCCATCGCACCCTGTAGCTTAGATATATATATATATATATATATATATATATATATATATATATATACACTACTGGCCAGAATTATTGCCAAATGAAAATAGAATGGTTCTTTTGTTATTATTACTTTGCAAAATTTTACAAGACAAGGAAGCAAAGATGAACTCGTCCTAATCACCCTAAATTTTCTTCATTCTTTCATTCATGAAACTGCAATATAGATAATTATTAAATATTTATAAATTCATTTGATGCACATGTTATTGTGCAGTATTAACTAAAGAGCCATTCTATTTTCATTTACAATTATTCACTTGGCAATAAATACTAAAAATAGTATGAAATACATCTTTTTTGAAACATTGGGGTGGCCTAATAATTACGGCCGGTAGTGTAGATCCCACATTGTGATAATAGAAGACCTGCCAAGAATGGTGAAACCTTGCAATAACCTGGACGCTAATCTGCTGTGGAGGATCAAGAAATTAATTCATCTTCTATGCCCTTTCGTCTTAGTAAATCGCTTTCTCTTGCAATTAAGGCCGCATTTGACCTCACTCATTACGATGAGCAACTAAGGATCACCGTGAACAAGTAAAGGCCAAGCAAGATGGTAGATGTTATGATGTCACCTGATCTCTTGATCCATTGGTTACTGGTGTTAACAAATACTAATAATAATAATAATAATAATAATAATAATAATAATAATAATAATAATAAAAACTGTCAAAATATAAAGACCTGGAAATTGAAATAGAAAAAATGTGGAAATTGAAAACAAGAGTTGTGCCAGTGATAGTAGGTGTACTTTGGAATGATAAAAAATGGAACAAAACAACACATTGAAAGAATCCCTGGAAACCCCAGCTTAAGAAATATACAAAAAATTGTCTTATTAAGTACAGCCCACACACTAAGGAAAACGTTATCTATGTAATGCTGGGGATGATAGGGAAGATAGAAAAACATGAAATGGAGCCATAACAACACGCCACGACCTGCCTTAGGTCTCCCCGCAGACTTGGTTGGTAGTGAGACCAAAGCAGAAATCGAAATATGATGAAAAATGAAATAATAATAATAACTACAAACTTGAAAATTTCAGCCTAACTGCGAAAGTGAAGGTTAATATATTTAGTATTTTCTAATTAATTCATATACATACATACATATATATATATATATATATATATATATATATATATATATATTGAATAATATAGACAAGTTTTGTCTATTAATTTTGTGTAGGATCCGTTCATACCGTCTGATATACTTGATGGTGATATCGTTGAAAGACGGTATGAACGGATCCTATACAAAATTAATAGACAAAACTTGTCTATATTATTCAATATATATATATATATATATATATATATATATATATATATATATATATATACGAACTAATTAGAAAATACTGCCTGCGGATGACTATATATATATATATGTATATATATAGTCATCCACAGACAGATCAGTTTTGCTGTATCATAGCTCCTCAGTAAGGTAAGACATCCGATTGCTTTTACCTAGAATTGAATCCGCGTTGTTTTTCTTTTTTTTAAATGACAAGAAATTATAACTTTTTCATCAAAAACGTTATAATTTCTTGCAATTTTAAAAATTGCGCGTTCAAAAAATTCCCCGCCACGTGAGTGTTCAAAAAAAAAAACCTTTACGTGAGCGTTCTTTAAAAAAAAAGCGGTAAACGGTAAAATCAGTTCTTGCAAATCGCCTGAAGAAACCTAGGTCGCGTAATAACTCGTTTACAAATGAAAAATATTCAAAAGTTCTACAATATAATTGTATTGAACACTTTTTAATACGAATGTGCACTGGTCTAATCTTATTATGATCAAAAACTTAGTCATTAAATAATATATTAATATATTATTTTAAAAACAAGGAATTTATTGACAGCTTTCCCGAAGGCCCTTTCGTCAAAAATCTCATCAGGAGAAAATCGTCGGAATTATAAATCAAACGAAAAGAACAGCAACGAAAATGAAGAGCAAAAAAAAAAACATTTCTTATTACGTTTTGTTGTATTTTTTTTATTTTTTTATTTTTTTATTTTTTTATTTTTTATTTTTTATTTTTTTTGCTCTTCATTTTCGTTGCTGTTCTTTTCGTTTGATTTATAATTCCGACGATTTTCTCCTGATGAGATGTTGGACAAAAAAGCATTCGGGACTATCAATAAATTCCTTGTTTTTAAAATAGTATCCAAATTTTGTACCTCCAAACATTTGTTTATATATATATATATATATGATCAGTCAGTCAGTTCAGTGTTATGCGTGATACACGCTTGGGCGATCATGTCTCGAAAGAGATATGACTGACTGAGCAGAGAATTTTTCCGCAGTAGGTTGCCATTACCTTCAGCGGGAGACTGGTTGATAACCAATCTGTCCTGTTATTTAACCCATTGCTGGAGGGAGAAGCGTCAGATAAATAACTTTCCCAAGGATATTTGCACGTAAGTGAATGCAACGAATTCAACTAAAATTCGAACTCGGCTGTCCGATTTTCATTCCTCTGCACCACAACACATTTTTTTTTATTATTTCTAATGTAAATACCACTTTTCACAGTTTCTATTTGAAATTTCTGACGAATCTTAATTGCTTGATGATTGGATAATAAATTTAGTTCATCTCATGACGAGTTCTGGAGAAACCATTTATTGGTTGAAATTTCCTCATCGTATCGTTAAAACCTTCAAATTAAACAAAATATTTCAATAACAATCAATAATATCAATGCTTCTTTATAATATTCTAAGAAATAAGGGGGTGCAAATTAAAATATTTGAATTAGATAGTCAAGTGCCATGCGTGATACACGCTTTGAGAGATCATGTCTCGAAAGAGACACTACTGTCTGAGCAGATTATCCCGCAGTAGGTTGCCATTACTTTCTGCAGTAGACTGGTTGCCAGCCAAGGCTGTAGAACCCAATCTGTCCTGTTATTTGACGCATAGCTAGAGGGGGAAGAGATGTATTATATTACTAAGTTGTAATAAGTGGGGGATCAGTTTATTACTTGATAACAATATAAAAATTAACCCCCACTTTATGCCCAGCAGAAGCCTTAATCATGTTTTCAACTATTATATTCAGTCATACACGCTTGGGCGATCATGCCTCGAAAGAGACACTACTGTCTGGGCAGAAGATTATCCCGCAGTAGGTTACCATTACTTTCTGTGGTAGACTGGTTGCCAGCCAAGGCTATAGAACCCAATCTGTTCTATTATTTGACGCATAGCTAGAGGGGGAAGAGGTGTATTTATTATTAAGTAGTAAATAGTGGGGATCAGTTTTTACTTCATAACAATATAAAACTGATCCCCCACTTTATGCCCAGTAGAAGCCTTAATCATGATTCCAACTATTATATTCAGTCAGTCAGTTAAGTGCCATACGTGATACACACTTTAGGCGATCATGTCTCGAAAGAGACATGACTGACTGGGCAGAAGATTATACCGCAGTAGGTTGCCATTACTTTCTGCAGTAGACTGGTTGCCTGCCAAGGCTATAGAACTCAATTAGTTCTGCTATTTAACCCATAACTAGAGGAAAGAGACAGATTAATACCCTTCCCGAGGGTATATGTGCGTAATGAATGCAAGGAATTCAACTGGAATTCAAATTCGGCTGACCGATTTGTTGTTCCGAAATGTTTTCTATTTCGCTGAAACAGACGTTAAAAACTTCTATATTGCCTTATTCTTTCTTGTTTTCATTTTCGCACTGAAACCAAGTAGCGTCTCTGATAATTCTTTTATATCTTCCGACGCGATCAAAACTGAATAGTCGTTTTCTATGAAGTATTGTCAGGAGAGGTTAGCACTTCTATTTTCCTTTCTGTATTTCTTTAATTCTTTCTTGCATTCACTTTCTCAGTGAAACGAAACAGCGTCCCTGAAATGTCTTTTTCCTCTTTCCTCGGTGTAGTCTCTAATTATTGAGTACTGGTAGGAGATGTTGAACACTTCTTTCGTCTTTTCTTTATGACTTTTTATGTCTTTCTTGTTTTTTTTTTTTGTTTTTTTTTTGTTTGTTTGTTTGTTTTTTCCTTTTTTTCTTTTTCACACTGTAACCAAGTCAATCAGTTAAGTGCCATACGTGAAACACGCTTGGGCGATCATGTCTCGAAAGAGACATGACTGACTGGGCAGAAGATTTTCTATCCTGCTCTTTAAACTATAGCTGAATGGAAGAAGAGATGTATTGTATTAATCAGTAGTAAGTAGTGGGGGGATCAATTTATTACTTCATAACAATGGAAAACCGGTCCCCCACTTTATGCCCAGTAGAAGCCTTAATCATGTTTCCAACTATTATTTTCAGTCAGTCCATTAAGTGGCATGCGTGATGCACACTTAGGTGATCATGTCTCGAAAGAGACATAACTGACTGGGCAGAAGATTATCCCGCACTAGGTTGACATTGCTTTCTGTGGTAGACTGGTTGCCAACGAAGGCTATAGAACCCAATCTGTCCTGTTATTTGACTCATAGCTAGAGCGGGAAGAAATGTAATTTATTATTAAGTAGTTATTAGTGAGGGATCAGTTTATTACTTGATAACAATATAAAAATGAACCCCCACTATATAACCAGCAGAAGCCTTAATCATGTTTTCAACGATTATATTCAGTTAAATGCCATACGTGAAGATTATCCCGCAGTAGGTTGCCATTGCTTTCTGTGGTAGACTGGTTGCCAGCCAAGGCTATAGAACCCAATCTGCCCTGTTATTTAATCCATAACTGGAAGGAAGAGACGGAGTAATACCTTTCCTAAGGGTATCTGCGCGTAAGTGAATGCAATGAATTCAACTGGAATTCGAACTCGGCTCCCCGATTTCTCGTTCCAAACCGATATCCACTGCACCACAACGCACATCCAAGTAGTGTTGCTAATATATCTTTCCACACGATCAAAATGGAATAGTCCATTATTCATGCGCTACTGGCAAGGCGTAAGTATCGCGCTAAACATTGAGAGCACACAAAATTAGAAGATAATAATAATAATAATAATAATAATAATAATAATGCTGGGGATGATAGGGAAGATAGAAAAACATGAAATGGAGTCATAACAACACGCCACTACCTGCCTTAGGTCTCCCCGCAGACTTGGTTGGTAGTGAGACCAAAGCAGAAATTGATATATGATGAAAAATGACATAATAATAATAGTAATAATAATAATAATATTATGATTATTATTATTAATTTCTTCTCTTCCACACAGTTTTTGGTTTTCGACCGGTAACCTTGATTATAGGTCTTCCCCATCAATCAATAATAATGAAATAATCTAGACTATAATAAGAGCCGTGTGTGTCCGTTCGTCACAAAGTCTTTATTAGAGATAGGTCAATCTTTCTTTGTTGAAAGGTGTGTTTGGGTCAACGTAGGAAGTTGACTGATATTCGCGACTGCAGTTAAGTCATTGATGTCTGCGTACAGAGTAGTAATGGCAGGAAGGCGGATAACGCAGTGTTGAAGTCAATTTTCTTCATTTCACTGAAACAGACGTTAACCACATTCATCTTACCTTTGTTCTTTCCTAATTTTTTTTTTTTTTACTTTCTTTGTTTTTTCTTTCTTTCATTAATTTTTTGTTTAATTCATTTTTTCTGTATTTTTTCTTTCTTTTTTCATTTTTTCTTTCATTCATTTCCTTTTTTCTTTCTTTCATTCATTTTTCTTTCGTTCATTTAACTTTTTTCTTTCTTTCCTTCATTTTTCTTTCTTTCATTCATTTTTCTTTCAATTCGTTAATTTTCTTTTGTTTTTTCTTTCTTTCATTCATTTTTCTTTCAATTCGTTAATTTTCTTTTGTTTTTTCTTTCTTTCATTCATTTTTCTTACTTTCATTCATTTTTCTTTCTTTCATTTTCCTTTGTTTTTCTTTTTTCTTTCATTTTCTTTTTTATTCTTTTCTTCATTTTTTTTGTTTTCCTTTTTTTTTTCATTTTTCTTTCATTCATTTTACTTTCTTTCATTTTCCTTTGTTTTTCTTGCTTTCCTTCATTTTTCTTTCTTTCCTTCATTTTTCTTTGTTTTTTCTTTTTTCATTCACTTTCTCACTGGAATCAAGTCATGCCTATTTGTGATATATTAGCAGAAGATGTTAAGTATTTTTAGGTTCTCTTATTTCTTTCTTGCCAAATCCATGTCTTTTGAATAATTTTCTTTTAAAATTTAGCAGACGATGTTATTTTTATTGTAATTGGATTTTTATTTTAAAGACTTTTATTTACTTTTCATAATTTCTTTCTTTCTTTTATATTCTCACTGAAATCAAGTATTGTTTTTTTTATTCGTTAATTATTGGATCTTAACAACTTTAACAAAATATTTCAGTAACAATCATAAATAATGAGAAACAAATGAACAGATTTTAAATTGGCAACTTTTCAATTTCACTGAAACAGGCGTTAAACACTTTTATCTTCCAATCTTTCTATTTTCTTTAAGCATTTATTCCCTGACAAGAAGTAGCGTCTTTGATATGTCTTTCTACGCTACCAAAACGCATTAGTTTCTTAATTATGAATTACTAGCAGTATAACCCGGCGTTGCTCGGGTGTAATGAAAGCTTTAAAACTAATCCATGGTCCTGGAGCTCAGACTCATTGGACATTGGCACGAAAGACTAAAAAGCAATAGTTGTTTCCAGTTAAAGCGAAACCGTAGACTGAAAGAAAAATGAATGGATGTAAGTCAAATTTTCCTTTCCTGGTATCGATATCAAATAAGTTTTTTTTCGTTGTAAACTGAATTTTGAAGGCTAAATAAGTCCTCTGAGTAAATGGTATCATGGCTGAGACTAAGAACTACAATTATATCTACTTAGAGTCAGACCCGAAGCAAAAACAAAAAGGCTGAAAAAATAAAGACATACAGGCAGATAAACAGACACACATACAAACATCTTGCCTTTTATATATATATATATATATATATATATATATATATATATTATCGATTTTCTGCACTATTGTAAGAACCGCGACCTTGAAACTTTTGAATATCGTTTCTTATGTCTTTGTCTATGAGTGTATCAAATTTGATTTAACTCGGATCACTCCTTCTATAACCCAATTTTTCGATTATCGATTTTCGTTATTTATCGGGAGTATCTCGACACAAAACCTAACTAAGAAGACTCGCAAACGCTTATAGTACAACTGTGTAAATTTTCAAGAAAATCGGTTCAGCCGTTTCAGAGTCTATAGGTAACGGACACACACACACACACACACACAAGCACACACACACAGACAAAGTTCCATTTATAAATAAGTTCACATATCTAAGTAACTAAAGTAACATGCTGAATTAGAATAACATGAATGTTACGGAAAATTCCGGAGATTAACAAAATGGTTTAACAACCGACATATTGAAATTATTTGTTTGAATAATATTTTTAATCGATACTCGTATTTGAGTAGATATTCTGTTTTTAATTAAACGTTATATGCGTCATTCGGCAGGAGACGAACCTGCAACAACTACCAACATAGTAGAATCCACCAATTGATCTGGTGCGTCTTAGACCGCTCGACCACGAATGACCAACAGTCTAAACGAAGTCAAATCAAGCCTATATAACACAATTTTCGAATCTCCGCAAATAACCATCACTGCTCTGAAATGTATTGTAATGTCAACAAATGGAAACAATGTACACACATTTTCGTAACAAAATCTATCGTAAATAATCAGGCCGGTAAAAATAAATACATAAATATATATATATATATATTATTATTATTTTTTTAATATAAAGTTATATTTAGTAGATATCCTAAGTTTTTATAAAACAAGGTCCTGGGCATGACGGTAAACTGCATCCGGCAGCAAGGCCTCTGATTGGGAGGTTGGGAAGAACATGGAACCACCTCTTAATTGCTGTAGTTCCCAGATCCACCCTGACCTAGAGTGACAGCACTTGTTAGAGTCCCAGCTATGGGCAAATATTTAACCCCCAAACTGGGGTCAAAGCAATATAAAAATATAAAAATACACTTTTATAGAAATATATACATAAAAATATAATTTTATACAAAAATAAATATTTTTGAAGGAAAAATATTACCAGCAATACATTTTTGAAAAAAAAATTATTACCATAACTCATTTTCTAAGAAAAAAAATATTCTTAGCTAAACATTTTTGAATACAAAACTAGAAGATATTTTCAGTTTTCTAAAATAAAGAATTAATAACAAAAGATTTTCATTAAAGTCTGACTAAACCAACCTTCTCACTATAACCGAATATTAAAAAATACTTTAAAACCCCACATTTTCGGCATTAAGTAACCCACAGATGTTGATATGCAGTTAAACAATTCTCAAACTCAAACTCAATTTTATTAAACAATCCAGATGACACACCAGGATTTATTATTGGAGGCCACAACCTGAACAACATAAGATACGCGGACGATACAGTACTGATTGCGGACACGGAAAGGAAACTGCAAGACCTCATACAGAAAGTAGCAGTGGAGAGTGACAAGATGGGACTACAAATAAACTTTAAGAAAACTGAGTGCATGGTCATCAGCAAAAGATACAACCCAAAATGCCAAATACAGGTGGGGGATAACAGAATCAAACAAGTCCAAGAATTTAAGTACCTAGGAAGTGTTCTAACAGGAGATGGAAAGTGCGACACGGAGATCCGAAGGCGAATTGGCATGGCATGGCAAAGGACGCGTTCCAGAAGATGAGCAAAATACTAACACATAGGAAAATCTCAATAGAAACGAAGAAAAGAGTGCTAGACTGCTACGTGATGTCAGTTCTTCAGTACGGCTGTGAAGGCTGGACAATATCATCGAAAATGAGGACAAAACTGGAAGCGGCCGAAATGTGGTTCTACAGAAGGATGCTACGGATATCGTGGACTGAGCATACAGGCAACGACGAAGTGTTAGAAAGAATGGCAACAAAAAGGAAATTGATGCTGAGCATCAGGAAGAGACAACTGAAGTTCCTGGGACATGCAATGAGGAAGGAAAGCCTGGAGAACCTGATACTGACTGGTCAGATAGAAGGAAGGAGAGACAGAGGAAGGCAGCGGATAACATATTTGCAGGGCCTGATCAGGTGGATGACGGAACGGGGGTTGCCAGGAGCAACAGGAGCAAACATACTAAGAGCCACAAGGGATAGGGAGACGTGGAGATCCATGATCGCCTACGTCCTGAAGGGACAGGGCACATAGAAGAAGAAGAACTGATATTTACGGTGCTATGGAATGACTATATCAAATCTATTGCCAAATCTGCTGCTATGAAAGTCGGTTCTCTGTGCAGGGCCCGGAAGTTTTTCCCACCTGAATCTATTCTGCACATATACAAATCTACCATCCGCCAGTGTATTGAATATTGCTGCCATATCTGGTCGGGTGCCCCTGCTGCTCTCCTTGGGCTTCTTGACAAAATACAAAGGAGGATCTGTAACGTGGTTGATACTGACTTGGCAGACCGGCTGCAACCACTCTCTCGCGTGATGTGGCTTCCCTGTGCCTCTTCTACAAGTATTTCATGGCTTCTGCTCCGATGAGCTTAGATCACTGGTGCCGCCTAAGCACGAATTTACACGAGATACTAGATTAGCAACTAGGTCCCACCCTTTTACAGTTAAACAAATAAGATGTAACCGTAAATTCTACTCCAACAGCTTCTTTTCTCGCGCTTCCCGCCTGTGGAACTCCCTTCCACAAGTCTGCTTACCCGACAGCTACAATCTCCAGGTGTTTAAATGTAGGGTCAATAGACACCTCCTATCACACTAACTCCCAATTACTCTGAGAACACTCTCATCTACCAAACCCTCATTCTCTGTATCCTTACCCGCCTATCACCCACCCTCTGACATTTCCTATATTTAACCATTCTCGGTATCCCTACCCGCCTATCACCCACCCTCTGACATTTCCTATATTTAATCATCCTTTCTCCACTCTATGTAGCCCCCTGCGCAGTAATGGCAGTGACATGCCTTGCTCGGGGTGAAACGCTTATAAAAAAAAGTAATCGAGATGTAATAATGATTCTGTTCTTTTCGGTAGGGTTCATTGTTAGTTATCAATATTTTTAAAAAATATCCCAATAGGCATATACTGACGACACGGCAGTTTACTATCGCCTCGATCAAAAATCTGCTGAGGCTGACAAAGCAAACCTCGCTGCCGAGCTTGAAAAGGACGTCCAATCCGTGGGGGACCGGGGTAAGAAATAGCTCGTGAATTTTAATGCTTCTAAAACGAAGCTGCTATCTATTAACCATCACAGACAATCGCTTCTACTCCTCATTAGCATGGATCCGTCTAGTCTCCCTGAAAGTAAAACAATGCGCCACCTCGGGTTAACTTTCACAATAGACCTCAAGTAGAATGACTATATAGAACCCATAGCTAAATCCGCTGCTAAGAAAGTCGGTTCTCTGTGTAGGGCAAGAAAATTTTTTCCACCTGAAATAATCCTGCACATATATAAATCTACCATCTACCCGTGCATTGAATACTGCTGCCATATCTGGTTGGGTGCTCCTGCTGTCCACCTAGGTGTTCTTGACAAAATTCAACGGAGAATCTGTAATATGATAAATCCCGACTTGGCAGCTCGGATACAGTCACTTTCTCACCGGCGCAATGTGGCTTCCCTGTGTCTCTTCTACAAATATTTTCACGGTTTCTGCTCCGATGAACTTAGCTCACTGGTGCCCCCCTATATATGAATTTACCCGAGCCACAAGATTAGCAACTAGGTCCCACCCTTTTACTGTGAAACCAATAAATTGTAAACGCAAATTCTACTCCAACAGCTTCTTTTCTCGCACTTCCCGCCTGTGAAATTCCTTTCCGTTTACTTGCTTCCCTGATAACTACAGTCTCCAAGAATTTAAATGTAAAGTCAATAGTCATCTCCTATCTGACTAACTTGCATCCTCTCTCTCATGCTCCTTTCTCCATACACTCCACTCTCATCAGTATTTTCATCCTTCTCTTACCCACTTCCTGACACGCCCTATAACCTGTCACTTTTTCTCATAACTTTCCTCCTATGTAATCCCCTGTACAACAGTAGCAGCAACATGCCTTGCTTGGGGCAATATGATTACAAAAAAAATTCTCTAAATTTATATTCCAGAAAATGTAAATAAATCTAAAAGACATGCATGTGTAGCTAATCAGTATTTCATCGACTGATAGATTCGTTTTCTACGGCTTATCAACAGACAAGAAATTATTATGTAAATATAAAGTGGGGGATCAATTTTATATTACAATCAATATATAAATTGATCCCTCATTTTATGGTCACAGTTATCCTTCTCTGACTCACTTCCTGACACCGCCCCATATAACCTGTCACTCTTTCTCATAACTTTCCTCCTATGTAACCCCCTGAAAAACAGTGGCAGTAAAATGCCATACTTGGGGCGATATGATTATTAAAAAAAAATCTATACTATTATAATGTGGGTATAAAATGGGGGATCGATTCTACATTACAATATATAAACTGATCCCTCACTTTATGGCCACAGTCATCCTTCTCTTATGCTTCTTTCTACGTCCACTCCAACTTCATCAGTATTCTCATCCTTCTCTTACCCACTTCCCTATAACTTGTCACCCTTTCTCATAAATTTCCTCCTATGTAACCCCCTGCAAAACAGTGGCAGTAAAATACCTTGCTTGGGGCGATATGATTATAAAAAAATCTATACTATTATAATGTGGATATAAACTGGGGAATCATTTCTACATTACAATTAATATATAAACTGACCCCCACTTTATGGCCACATTCATCCTTCTCTCATGCTTCTTTCTACGTCCACTCAAGTCTCATCAGTATTCTCATCCTTCTCTTACCCACTTCCTGACACCCCCTATAACCTGTCACTCTTTCTCATAACTTTCCTCCTATGTAACCCTCTGCAAAACAGTGGCAGTAAAATGCCTTGCTTGGGGCGATATGATTATTAAAAAAAATTACTAGTAAACAAACGTATCATTAATTTTGTAACATCTTCATGTTTGTTTACTTCCGCAACATATATTTTTTTCTGAAGGCTCACCTTGACACGCTTACACATAAACTTTCCCTCTCTTATTCAGTGGGCGGCCTTTGAAGTGAAAACGTCTCATAAAATAAAAAGGAAATATTAGAAAAGAGTTTCAGATTATTAGAATTTTAAAAAATTCTTGAGAATGTTCTTTTTAAAACTTTTATCTGCAAATCAGCTTGGCCGAGA
Source organism: Ascarosepion bandense (assembly GCA_037127315.1). Classification (NCBI taxonomy): domain Eukaryota; kingdom Metazoa; phylum Mollusca; class Cephalopoda; order Sepiida; family Sepiidae; genus Ascarosepion; species Ascarosepion bandense. Next base: position 3,523,990 of record JBBBDQ010000934.1, read on the forward strand.
GGACTAGGCGACAGTCATTTGATTGTAAATATAGCACATATGGTTTCGAGCTCCATTCACGACCCTGTAAATTTATTTAGAAGAATGGGATGTGCGTTGTGGTACAGTGGATATCGGCTCGGAACGAGAAATCGGGGAGCCGAGTTCGAATTCCAGTTGAATCGATTATATTCACTTACGCGCAAATACCCTTAGGAAAGATATAAATCCGTCACTTCCTTCCAGTTATGGGTTAAATAGCAGAACAGATTGGGTTCTATAGCCTTGGTCGGCAACCAGTCTACCGCAAAAAGCAATGGGAAACTACTGCGTGATAATCTTCTGCCCAGTCAGTCATGTCTCTTTCGAGACATGATCGCCCAAGCGTGTATCACGTATGGCACTTTAACTGACTATCTACAAATAAGATTATTTCATCAAAGACATCAGATATATTAGTCTATATTTATAAATTATTATTATTATTATTATACTTTCAAAGACATCAGCTATATTAGTCTCTATTTATATAGTATTTACACTATTTCCATTGTATGGATTGTTCTCCTCATCTTTGTTACTATATTCACGACGTTTCGACCGTTGTACGCTTCGGCCTTTTTCAGTTGATTGGAATTTGAAACCTAACTCTCTAGTTCCTCTACCGGGTTAAAGTGTACTGCTACTACTATTACTACTATTAAAACTACTACTACTAATAATAATAATTAAATACTTTTTTAAAGGCTTTTTGTCTCTTCATTTGTTTATCCTTTCTCTACTCCTCACACCAAAAAATGTCAAATGTCTTGCCAAGATATTAATAAATAATAAAAGCAAGACTTTCGCGAAGATAATTGAATATAAATAATTGAATTTTTATTTTTCTATCTCAGACATTTTGGCTCAAAGTTTTTCAAGAATTTAACACTTCGGGAAAAAAAAAACACTTCTTTAATGATTATATTCACGATTCGGTTGTCACTCTCAAACCATTCCTTCTGGTAACACCTGTCATCCAATTTTTGATTAGCTTTTTGCTTAAATGGAAACATTCAAAAGTCATTAACCGAGCAGGCAGTGATACTAGACTTTGGTGGTTTTTCACTCGTTTGACACCGGTATGGGATCAAAGTGTAGTATCTGTTCTCAGATACTCACTTCCTGGTCGCCGGCCTAGAAACAATGACCAGCTAAGACTAGCTTTGACAAGCTATGACCAGCTAAGATTAGCAATGACCAGCTTTGTACCCAGTTACCGCATAAGCGGGGGCTGAGTAATCTTTGACCAACGGCCTGAGCGTACGCGCTCAGGTTCCCCACGTTAAAAACTGACCTTGTATCACAACTCGCTCCATTGGGGGAGTAGGGTAACTCAAAAGCGTAGTATCTGTTCTCAGATTATCACTTTCTGGCTGGGAAGCAATGACCAGTTAAGACTAGCTTTTGACAAGCAAGGACCAGCTAAGACCAGCTTTGTACCAAGTCACCGCATAAGCGGGGACTGGGTAATCTTTGACCAACGGCCTGAGCCTACGCGCTCAGGTTCCCCACATTAAAAACTGACCTTGTGTCACAACTCGTTCCAGTGAGGGAATTTTTTTTTTTTTTTTACTACGGAGCAGCTGGATTTTACACGACGCACAGACTCGTTGGCTTTTCAGGGGTAAGCCGTTTCCACAATTTTCCCCAAAGGAAACGACTAATATTAGCATCATCATCAGAGATGAGAACAGATACTACACTTGACATTTACGTAACCTACCCACTAAGGCAGGATGTGACAGAAAGCCTTTTTCATTTCTCGTAAACCTTAAGCTACAGCAACTGTATATTCTATGTAATTCTAAGAGAATATAATGGCGTAGTATCAAGTGTAGTATCTGTTCTCAGATACTCACTTCCTGGTCGCCGGCCTAGAAGCAATCACCAGCTAAGACTAGCTTTGACAAGCTATGACCAGCTAAGACCAGCAATGACCAGTTTTGACAAGCAATGACCAGCTAAGACCACCTTTGTACCCAGTAACCGCATAAGCGGGGTCTAGGTAATCTTTGACCAATGGCCTGAGCGTACGCGCTCAGGTTCCCTACGTTAAAAACTGAACTTGTGTCACAACTCGCTCTAGTGGGGGAGTAGGGTAAATCAAAAGTGTAGTATCTGTTCTCAGATGCTCACTTCCTACTCGATACCGTGGAAGCAATGACCAGCTAAGATCTAGCTTCGACAAGCTAAGACCAGATTTGTACCCAGTTACCGCGTAGGCGGGGTCTGGGTAATCTTTGACCAATGGCCTGAGCGTACGCGCTCAGGTTCCCCACGTTAAAAACTCACAACTCGCTCCAGTGGGGAAGTAGCGTAAATCAGAAGTGTAGTATCTGTTCTCAGATACTCACTCCCTGCCCGCCGGCTGGGTTTGAAAGCAATGACCAGCTAAGATTCGCTTTTGACAAGCAATGACCAGCTAATACCACCTTTGTGCCCAGTTTCCGCATAAGCGGGGGCTGAGTAATCTTTGACCAATGGCCTGAGCGTACGCGCTCAGGTTCCCTACCTTAAAAACTGACCTTGTTTCAAAACTTGCTCTAGTGGGGGAGTAGGCTAAATCAAAAGTGTAGTACCAGTTCTGCTCAAGTGTAATGATAATAGCAATATTAGTAGTTTTCTTATAAAGAAAATATTGTCATTAACCGAAGAGCCAGTAGCACTTTTGGTAAAACAATTATAAAATCTTTCTTTTAAAATAATTTCTCAGGAAATCAAATTTCCCAAGTCCGCTGTCATCGCTTTTTTCAGTACTGAAAGCGGTTTCTTTCCTATCCTTTCGTTTTGAGTAAGTGGAATATCAACATCATGATTACGCCATTATATTCTCTTAGAATTACATAGAATATACGTTTTAGCAGTTGCTGTAGCTTAAGGTTTACGAGAAATGAAAAAGGCTTTCTGTCACATCCTGCCTTAGTGGGTAGGTTACGTAACTGTCAAGTGTAGTATCTGTTCTCATCTCTGATGATGATGCTAATATTAGTCGTTTCCTTTGGGGAAAATTGTGGAAACGGCTTACCCCTGAAAAGCCAACGAGTCTGTGCGTCGTGTAAAATCCAGCTGCTCCGTAGTAAAAAAAAAAATAAAATAAAATAAAATTGGCGGTTTTATATGTTTTCTACCAGGCGGTCTCAGACAGTTAACGCGAAATCTCGTTGCCTCGTCATTTGCATGCCAATTATGGTCGGTCCTTGACTGTATAAAGCAAGCCGTTTTTGAGAACGAAGAAGAAGAAGAAGAATGTAGAATAATAAAGAAGAAGAAGAAGAAGAAGAAACTCTCGCCGTTTTTTTTCTTGGACATCGGGCTGAGATCAAAGTGTAATATCTGTTCCCCTCTCATCTAATGGTAATATTAGCCGTTTCCTTAAACGTTCGGCAATCAATGACCAAAGTCTTAATGATTCTGCCAACCAAAATTTATTCACTATTTCTCACAAACCTATTTTTCAGGGATCCTCAATTCATTTCTTCCGTAGACTGGCAACGCCTGTTTTCTATATTTTTTTATTTTCCACAAGTTCTAATGGAAATAATAATATTAATCTTTTCCTCATCTGAAAACATTTGGTGCTCATTTGACAAGTAGTCACTGCTATATTCGAGTAGGCTGTTATTACTTTCTGCGGTAGACTGACTGCCAAACAGGGTTAAAGAACCCAATCTCTCCTGCTATTTAACCCATAAGCGGAGGGAGAATAAACATATCAATACAAATACTTTCACGGCTTCTGCTCTGATGAACTTAGCTCACTGGTGCCCCCCTATATATGAATTTACCCGAGCCACAAGATTACCAACTAGGTCCTACCCTTTTACTGTGAAACCAATAAATTGTAAACGCAAATTCTACTCCAACAGCTTCTTTTCTCGCACTTCCCGCCTGTAGAATTCACTTCCGTTTACTTGCTTTCTCGACAGCTACAAACTGCAAGAATTCAAATGTAAAGTCAATAGCCATCTCCTATCTCACTAACCTGCATCCTCTCTCCGTGTTCCTTTCTCCATCCACTCAACTCTCATCAATATTCTCATCCTTTTACCCACTTACTTCCACCCCCTTTAACCTGTCACACCTTCTCATAACTTTCCTTCTATGTAACCCCCTGAACACCAGTGGCAGTAAAATGCCTTGCTTGGGGCGATATGATTACAAAAAAATACCTTTCCCAAAGGCATTTGCTCTTAAGTGCATGCAACTAATTCAACATAGTTGATTCATTTCTAAGAGGAATTAATTAAACAGATTTGTATAAATCTTATTGAAATTTTCCTGTCATTCTGTACATTTACCCGGGGGTCCTAGGCATGACGGTAAACTGCATCTGGCAGCAAGACCTCTGATTGAGAGGTTCTGAGGAGCATGGAACCACCTCTTATTTGCTGTTGTTCCCAGGTCCACTCTGACACGGAGTGGTAGCACCTGTTTGAGTCCCAGCTATGGGCAAATAGTTAACTCCTCGAAATTGGGGTAAAATCACTATGAAATTATAAAAATAGACTTTTCTAGAAATATATACATAAAAATAGACTTTTCTAGAAAAATATACATTTTTGAAGGGAAAATATTACCAACTGTATATTTTTGATGCAACAATTGTTACCGTAACACATTTTTGAAGGAAAAAAATTATTCTCAGCAAAACATCTTTAAATACAAAACTAAAAGACATTTTCAGTTTTCTAAAATGAAAAAAATAAATATAAAAAAATTTCATTTAAAATCTGACTAAATCAATCTTCTCACTATAACCAAACATTAAAAAACAAAACCTTTCTGGCATTAAATAACCCACAGAGGTTGATATGCCGTTAAACAAACTCAATTCAAACTCATTTCCCCAGGCCGGAAGTTGGTAATTTGCATATTTAACCATCCTCGTGAATTTTAAGGGTCAAAATGTCAATAGATTTTGAATATTTTATCAGAATCTGCACCTTCAGAAGATTGTCTAAATTGCAGTCGTTTGTAATATGTTTCTGTGAGCTCAGTTGAAGCTACATCCATGTGCCTGACATGATACTTGTTGCCATTGAACCTTTAATTTAATTTTTCTCTTTTGGAACGAACGTAAATCAAATCATGTTTGGTACAGTGGGCGGCATATTATAATATTATACAGTATTTATATTATTCGAACTGATCCTAGCAACTGAAGGTCAGAGCGTACAACGACCAAAACGTCGTACAAATGGCAACAAAGATAAGGACAATAGTCCGAATAATGTAAATACTGTAAATACTACCTCATCTCAGAAATATAGACAAATAGAATGATCTATTATTAAACGTCGTACAAATGGCAACAAAGATGAGGACAATAGTCAGAATAATGTAAATACTATAAATACTACCTGGTCTCAGAAATATAGACAAATAGAATGATCTATTATTAAACGTCGTACAAATGGCAACAAAGGATGAGGACAATAGTCCGAATAATGTAAATACTGTAAATACTACCTCATCTCAGAAATATCGACAAATAGAATGATCTTTTTTTTTTTAATCATATCATCCCGGGCAAGGCGGTAAGGCCACTGGTGTGCAGGGGCTACGTAAGAGTGAAAAGATTGGAAAAGAGAAAGCCGGAAACCACATCCTAAGCAGGGAACAAGGGATGAGCCTCTACACTTGTTCAATAAACATGGGTGGAGTGCGAACCGGGTGATAGTCTATCATTAAACGTCGTACAAATAGCAACAAAAATGAGGACAATAGTCCCAATAATGTAAATACTGTAAATACTACCTCATCTCAGAAATATAGACAAATAAAATGATCTATTATTAAACGTCGTACAAATGACAACAAAGATGCGGACAATAGTCCGAATAATGTAAATACTGTAAATACTACCTCATCTCAGAAATATAGACAAATAGAATGATCTATTATTAAACGTCGTACAAATGACAACAAAGATGCGGACAATCGTCCAAATAATGTAAATGCTGTAAATACTACCTCATCTCAGAAATATAGACAAATAGAATGATCTATTAAACGTCGTAAAAACGGCAGCAAAAATGAGGACAATAGTCTCAATAATGTAAATACTACCTCATCTCAGAAATATAGACAAATACTATAATATTATGACAGATTAAATGTGTCACAAGGCCGAAAGTATTGGACACCCTGTAAGGATCGAACTCACGCCTCATTTGTAATGATTCTAGTGAGACAAGCTTGTTAACCATTACACTACGTCGAGGTGACTCCACTACATGTAGAAGAAAGAACTGAAAGAAACCTGGCAGCTCCACTCAGGCTATTTTCTCGTCGGCGGAATGAGACTTCCCTCTGTCTCTTCTACAAATATTTTCATGGCTTCTACTCCGAAGAACTTAGGTCACTGGTGCCTTTTCCACAAGAATTTACTCGGGCAACCAGGCGACAATTCTACTCCATCAACTTCTTTACTCTCCCTTTCCATATACTTGCTTTCCTCACGACTATAATCTCCAAGAATCTAAATTCAATTTAAATTGGATAGCGAATTAAACGAATGAAGCCTTTTGGTTTTGGGGAGAATTATACTACGCGAAATCTTCCTGTCTCTCAGTCTTCTTCTTCTTCTTCTTCTTCTTCTTCTTCTTCTTCTATGTGCCCTGTCCTTTCAGGACGTAAGCGATGATGGTTCTCCACGTCTGGCTCCTAGTATGTTTCTTCCCGTTACTCCTGTCAACCCCCGTTCCGTCAACCACCTGATCAGGCCCTGCAAATATGTTATCCGCTGCCTTCCTCTGTCTCTCTTTCCTTCTATCTGGCCAGTCAGTGTCAGGTTCTCTAGGCTCTCCTTCCTCATTGCGTGTCCCAGGAACTTCAGTTGTTTCTTCCTGATGCTCAGTATCAATTTCCTCTTTGTTGCCATTTTTTCCAACACCTCATCGTTGCTTGCATGCTCAGTCCATGATATCCGCAGCATCCTTCTGTAGAACCACATTTCCGCTGCTTCCAGTTTTGTCCTCATTTTCGATGATAATGTCCAGCATTCGCTGCCGTATTGAAGAACTGACATCACGTAGCAGTCCAGCACACGTTTCTTTGTTTCCAGTGAGATTTTCCTGTGCGTTAGTATTTTGCTCAGCTTCTGGAATGCGTCCTTTGCCATGCCAATTCGCCTTCGTGTCGCACTTTCCATCTTCAGTTAGAACACTTCCTAGGTATTTAAATTTAACCTTTAAGAAAACTGAGTGCATGGTCATCAGCAAAAGGTACAAGCCAAAATGCCAAATATATGTGGGAGATACCAGAATCAAGCAAGTCTCTCAGTACTCTGCTTAAAAGATTACTGGACTGTTATGTGATATCTGTTCTCCTACAGAGTAGCGAATTCTGGACGATCTCATCAAAGATGAAGGAGAGATTGGAAGTGACAGAAATATTTAAAATCAATCCCCATCTCTTATCCACTTAACTCCAGCCCTTTCCACATCATCCCGTCTAGCATGATCTTCTCCTTTCTCTCTAACTTCGTAACTGTCTTCACGCCTGTGTTCCCATCTTTCTCTTGCCCTTTTTCTGACACCCTCCTGTAACTGGTTCGTCTTTTATCTTCACTCTCTTCCTGAACTCTTATGTAGCCCCCTGCACATCAGTGGTGGTACTGCCTTACTTGAGGTGAAACGATAAAAAAATTCAATAATAGTAGAAATATTTTCATGGCTTCCTCTCCGAAGTCACTAGTGTCCCCACCTCAAGAATTTACTTGGGCAACCAAAGTGGCAACAAGGTCCCACCATTTTACAGTTAGATAAACCAAATGCAGCTGACAATTCTACTCCATTAGCTTCTTTTCTCGCACGTCCCGCCTGTGGAACTCCCTTCCATATACTTGCTTTCCTGATGGCTATAACCTCCAGGAATTTGAATGCAATGTCAATACCCATCTCTTATCCACTTAACTCCAGCCCTTTCCACATCCCACCGTGTATCTTGTTCTTTTCCTTCCTCTCTTCCTTCGTAACTGTCTTCACTCCTGTGCTCATATCCTTCTCTCGCCCTTTCTCTTTCACCCCCTGTAGCTGGTTTGTCTTTCTCTTCACTCTTTCCACATCCCACCATGTATCTTGTTCTTTTCCTTCCTCTCTACCTTCGTAACTGTCTTCACTCCTGTGTTCATATCCTTCTCTTGCCAATTCTCTTTCTCCCCCTGTAGATGGTTCGTCTTTGTCTTCACTCTTTTCCTGTCTAAAACTTTAACTTTCTTATGTAGCCCCCCTGCACATCAGTGGCGGTACCGCCTTGAAATGACAAAAAAAAATCTTTTTTTGCATCATAAATGTTTTTTTGCATCTTTAAGCAACAATACAGTGCAAACGTAGACTGGAAAGGGAGAATCGTGCAAATGCAATCCAGATATGCATTTGGAAAACACGTTGCTGAATTCTCTTCATTTTTGCAAAGGCCATTATCTAAAAAATACATAAAAACTCGCTTAAGCAGATAGACACAATATCGGGTCATAAAACGGCGCTCACTACCATTCTGATGGAGATGCGTAAATGCCAAACCTTGCCACGGGCCAACACGCACATATTAATTCCTAAAATAAAACAGACAGATATATCATCAAATCGTAAACGACGCCCGCTATCACTTTAACAAAAATGCGAAAAAGCCAAATCGTACTATCATGCACAATTATATAAACTATAAACACACACACATGCATTTACACACTTACAGGTACACACACACATACTTATTATAATTAACAACAGCAGTAGCAGCAAAATAGGACCATTCGTTTAAAGGCATGGTCTACCAGCGAATGGACGTGAACTCAAGCTCTCCTGTCATTTTGAAAATGAGATTCTGATCTCGAAATATCAATGAATAATAAATAGGCAATACCAAACACCTTTTTTTAACTTCCATTATTATACTAAACGCATTGTGATAGCCTTCAAATACCTACCCATACACCTTATATACACAATGCTTCAAGCAAATGACAAAAATCTCCTATCACTACACATGAAAAATTACGTTTTAACATAGCGATTTTCCAACTTACCTGCTTTCTCGATCCATCAATCGTTTTGAAAGACGAACGCATCTGAAAGCATAAATTTTTCCTTACGCTTTCGACCGAAAATGCAATTAACCAGATAACTTGCCAAGGAATAGATTTTTTTTGTCTCTCTTTATAAAGATGGGACAGACAATATTCGTTCCCGAAAATCACATCCTAAAATCCAGGCTTCTGATAAAATTGACGTCGTTATTACCAGCTGCCAAGTCGCTGAGGTCATTGCAACTCCAATGAGCAAAACCTGAATGGATATCCGCAAATTTCTGTAATCTTCTTGGAAAGCAGATGGAATCTTGATAAAAGAAAAATATTCTCCCTGAGAGCAATGACGGTGAGAAGGTTATCTGTGTCTGCCTACATATATAAACATTCATTTGATTCTTGCTGTATTGATTTTATTTAGCGGAATATCGACAACTCTATGTGTTATTTAATGCCGAAATGTAAATATTTTTAATGCAAGTTTATGGCTTCAACTACAGATTGTTTCTACATTGTTTTATACTTTCGAGACCAACATTTTTTAAGAGATATAGATATGCGTTTTTGTGCAGTGGATATCGACTCGGAACGACTAATCGGAGTGCCAAGTTCGAATTCCAGTTAAATTTCTTGCATTCACTTACGCACAAATACCCTTGGGAAAAGTATTAATCCGTCTTCTCCCTCCAGTTGTGGGTTAAATAATAGAACAAATTGGATTCTATAGCTTTGGCTGACATCCACTCTACCGCATAAAGCAATGGCAATCTACTGCGGGATAATCTTCTGCCCAGTCAGTCATGTCTCTTTCGAGACATGATCGCCCAAACCGTGTATCACGTATGGCACTGAACTAACTGAATATAATAGTTAAAAACATGATTAAGGCTTCTACTGGGCATAAAGTGAGTGATCGGTTTTATGTTGTTATGAAGTAATAAACTGATCCCCCATTAATTACACTAAATAATATAAAACATCTCTAGCTATGAGTTGAATATCACGTATGGCACTTAACTGACTGATTTTTTAGAATATATAATATTTTAATGGTATTTTGTTTAAATGTATTGCTGATAATTTTATTACAAAAATGTATTCTTGTTAATTTTTTTTATAAAAGAGCATTGTTGGTAACTTTAATGTAAAATGCATTTTTATACTTTTTTTTTAGAGAGGTATTGATTGTAGTTTGGCAAAAAAAAATATATTGTTGGACATTTTGGTATTTACAATGTTCGGACTATTGTCGTCATCATTGCTGCCATTTGTACGAGGTTTATTAATAGATCATTCTATTTGTCTATGTTTTTGAGATGAGGTCGTATTTACAGTATTTACATTAATCGGTCTATTGTCCTCATCTTTGTTGTCATTTGTACCACATTTAATAATAGATCATTCTATTAGTCTATATTTCTGAGATGAGGTAGTATTTACATTATTTACATTATTCGGACTATTGTTCTTATCTTTGTTGCCATTTGTACGACGTTTAATAAGAGATCATTCTATTTGTCTATATTTCTGAGATGAGGCAGTATTTACGCTATTTACACTATTCGGACTATTGTTCTCATCTTTGTTGCCATTTGTACGAAGTTTCGGACGTGGATATAGACGTTGGTTAGTTCCTTTGACTTGACCCAAAGAGTTTTGAATTCAATACTATGCTGCAGCAGTGGGGAACAACTAACTTACAGGGTTAGAGGGAAATAACACACTACTTTCGGAAGAGACATTAGGCAAAGAATGAAGTTTATATACCCCAGTGATTGTAATAATGGGTTCGGTTTGAAATTCCTAGCACCTGAAGAAGACCGGTGTGTACAACGCCCGAAACGGAGTACAAATGGTAATTTCACTACAAAAATATATTGGTGTCAAATTTTTTGTATATGTCTATTGCTGGTATTTTTAATATGAAATATATTTTTATACTTTACTGATGTTAAGATTTTACTTGGACGGCTCACTAAATTACCCATAGCTGGGACCCTAATAGATGCTACCACTCCGGTTCATGATAGACCTGGGAACAACAGCAATTAAATTAAATAATTTTTTCTTCGGGAACAACAGCAATTAAGAGGTAGTTCTACCTTCTTTAAAAAACACCAATATCCCGATCAGAGGCCTTGCTCTCGGATATAGTCTATCGTCAAACATGACAGCAATAATTAATGTTAATATAATGACTTCTTTTATGAATCCTGCCTATTACATAAATAATCTGTCAAACCAGTAGGTTTTTTTCTCGTCAAGATTTAATCTTGGACATTTATAAATCTACCTGTCGTCTGTGCATTAAATAATGTTTTCAAATCTGGTCGGGTGTTCCTGCTATTCATCTCAAGGTTCTCGTCAGAATACATCTTGAACATTTATAAATCAACCATTCCTCCGTGCATTGAATACTGTGGCCATATCTGGTCTTGTGATCCTGCTATTCATCTCGAGGTTCTCGTCATAATCCATCTTGAACATTTATAAATCTACTATTCATCCGTTCATTGAATACTGTTGCCATATCTGGTCGGGTGCTCCTGCTATTCATCTCGAGGTTCCCATCAGAATTCATCTTGTACATTTATAAATCAACCATTCGTCCGTGCATTGAATACTGTGGCCATATCTGGTCTTGTGATCCTGCTATTCATCTCGAGGTTCTCGTCATAATCCATCTTGAACATTGATAAATCTACTATTCATCCGTTCATTGAATACTGTGGCCATATCTGGTCGGGTTCTCCTGCTATTCATCTCGAGGTTCCCATCAGAATCCACCTTGAACATTTATAAATCTACTATTCATTCGTGCATTGAATACTGTGGCCATATCTGGTCTTGTGATCCTGCTATTCATCTCGAGCTTCCCATCAGAATCCATCTTGTACATTTATAAATCAACCATTCATTCGTGCATTGAATACTGTTGCCATATCTGGTCGGGTGCTCCTGCTATTCATCTCGATGTTCTCGTCAGAATCCATCTTGTACATTTATAAATCAACCATTCGTCCGTGCATTGAATACTGTGGCCATATCTGGTTTTGTGATCCTGCTATTCATCTCGAGGTTCTCGTCATAATCCATCTTGAACATTTATAAATCTACTATTCATCCGTTCATTGAATACTGTTGCCATATCTGGTCGGGTGCTCCTGCTATTCATCTCGAGGTTCCCATCAGAATTCATCTTGTACATTTATAAATCCATCTTGTACATTTATAAATCAACCATTCATTCGTGCATTGAATACTGTTGCCATATCTGGTCGGGTGCTCCTGCTATTCATCTCGAGGTTCTCGTCATAATCCATCTTGAACATTTATAAATCTACTATTCATCCGTTCATTGAATACTGTTGCCATATCTGGTCGGGTGCTCCTGATATTCATCTCGAGGTTCCCATCAGAATCCATCTTGTACATTTATAAATCAACCATTCGTCCGTGCATTGAATACTGTGGCCATATCTGGTCTTGTGATCCTGCTATTCATCTCAAGGTTCTCGTCAGAATCCATCTTGAACATTTTTAAATCAACCATTCGTCCGTGCATTGAATATTGTGGCCATATCTGGTCTTGTGATCCTGCTATTCATCTCGAGGTTCTCGTCATAATCCATCTTGTACATTTATAAATCTACTATTCATCCGTTCATTGAATACTGTTGCCATATCTGGTCGGGTTCTCCTGCTATTCATCTCGAGATTCCCATCATAATCCATCTTGAACATTTATAAATCTACTATTCATCCGTTCATTGAATACTGTTGCCATATCTGGTCGGGTTCTCCTGCTATTCATCTCGAGATTCCCATCATAATCCATCTTGAACATTTATAAATCTACTATTCATCCGTTCATTGAATACTGTTGCCATATCTGGTCGGGTTCTCCTGCTATTCATCTCGAGGTTCCCATCAGAATCCATCTTGTACATTTATAAATCTACTATTCATCCGTTCATTGAATACTGTTTCCATATCTGGTCGGGTGCTCCTGCTATTCATCTCAAGGTTCTCGTCAGAATCCATCTTGAACATTTTTAAATCAACCATTCGTCCGTGCATTGAATATTGTGGCCATATCTGGTCTTGTGATCCTGCTATTCATCTCGAGGTTCCCATCATAATCCATCTTGAACATTTATAAATCTACTATTCATCCGTTCATTGAATACTGTTTCCATATCTGGTCGGGTGCTCCTGCTATTCATCTCAAGGTTCTCGTCAGAATCCATCTTGAACATTTTTAAATCAACCATTCGTCCGTGCATTGAATATTGTGGCCATATCTGGTCTTGTGATCCTGCTATTCATCTCGAGGTTCCCATCATAATCCATCTTGAACATTTATAAATCTACTATTCATCCGTTCATTGAATACTGTTGCCATATCTGGTCGGGTTCTCCTGCTATTCATCTCGAGGTTCCCATCAGAATCCACCTTGAACATTTATAAATCTACTATTCATCCGTTCATTGAATACTGTTTCCATATCTGGTCGGGTGCTCCTGCTATTCATCTCGAGGTTCCCATCAGAATCCATCTTGTACATTTATAAATCAACCATTCGTCCGTGCATTGAATACTGTGGCCATATCTGGTCTTGTGATCCTGCTATTCATCTCGAGGTTCTCGTCATAATCCATCTTGAACATTTATAAATCTACTATTCATCCGTGCATTGAATACTGTTGCCATATCTGGTCGGGTGCTCCTGCTATTCATCTCGAGGTTCCCATCAGAATCCACCTTGTACATTTATAAATCAACCATTCGTCCGTGCATTGAATACTGTGGCCATATCTGGTCTTGTGATCCTGCTATTCATCTCGAGGTTCTCGTCATAATCCATCTTGAACATTTATAAATCTACTATTCATCCGTGCATTGAATACTGTTGCCATATCTGGTCGGGTGCTCCTGCTATTCATCTCGAGGTTCCCATCAGAATCCATCTTGTACATTTATAAATCAACCATTCGTCCGTGCATTGAATACTGTTGATATATTTTGGCGGCTACGAGGTTCTCAAAACATATACAAAAGTTTCTGCAATATAATTGGTCCTGACCAGGCATCTCAGTTTCAGTCACTATTTTACCGATATGACGTGACTTTTCTCTGTCTTTTCTACAAATGTGGATAGTGCACTGACGAGCTTTCTTCCCTGGTGTCCCGACCTCATGAGTTTAACTGTGCTACTAGATTGGCATCTAGGTCTCTTCTTTTAACGTAGAAATAGTTAAATGTAACCACCTCTTCTAAACTAATAGTTTCTTTTCTCGCACTTCCCGTTTGCGAAACTCACTCCCGTTTACTTACTTCCTTGACACCTACAATGTCTAAATATTTGATTTTAACGTAAACTGCCATTTTTTATCTTAAATACTTTCATGGCTTCTGCTCGGACGAGCTTAAGTCACTGATGCCTCCTCAATAGGTGTTTACTCGTGCAACCAGCTTTCCTGACGGCTACAACCTCCAGAAATTTAAATGCAAAGTCAATACTCATCAACTAACCACTGGATTCTATTTCCCTCCCCACCCCTGTATAACCTTCCTTTTCTCTCCACCTATGTATCTGTCATCGCACCTGCTTTCTATTGTTCCTTTCTAACTAGTTTGTACTCCTCACTCTTTTCTAATTAATCTTTTTACATTTATGTAACCCCCTGCACATCAGTGGCGTTTCCCCCTTGCTCGGGGTGAAATGATTAAAAAAAGAAAAAAAAAAAGAAATTTAAATCCCGTTCATCTTTTATCTATTGTTCTATACCCGGTGAGCCCATTCTTTTCTCTCACTGCAACCCCCCTGCGCACTAGTGACGGTTTCGCCTAGATTGGATTGAAATGATTTAAAAACGAAAATTTGACTTATATAGGATTATAATTAAAAAAATATTGCAATATGATTTCTAATAAATTTATTCTGCAATATGATTTCAAATTTTATATTAAAATAATTTTGCTTTGATATTTTAAATTAAATTATTTTGCTATGATATTTTATATTATAATGGGGGCGACTGATCATACAACCGGCCTCTAAGGAACGGTTGGTTTACTTTTAAGGGTTTCCCTCCTGTGTTTCGCAAACTTTTTTAAGCAATCGCACACCTTATGGAATTATTACAGCACAGATTCAAATGTAACGGTTGAAAAATTGCTTGTTCTTCTTGGGGTAATATTTCAAGGCAGATGGAAAAATCATTTTCACCATTGTTTTAAAATATCACCTGAAGAATAACAATAATATTCTGAAATATGAAATTTTTTGTGTACTGATAATGCTTTTAGAAAACATCATAACAACAAAATCACAATATATATATATATATAAACTTATTTATAAACGGAACTTTGTCTGTGTGTGTGTCTGTGTGTTTGTGTATCCGTTATCTATCGTCTCCGAAAAGGCTGAACCGATTTTCTTGAAAATTTACACAGTTGTACTATAAGCGAGTGTTCTTAACTAGGTTTTGTGTTGAGGTACCCCCGATAAATATCGAAAATCGATAATCGAAAAAAATTGGGTCATAGAAGGAGTGGTCCGATTTTAAATTTGATAAACTCATAGACAAAGACATAAGAAACGATATTCAGAAGTTTCAAGGTTGCAGTTCTTACAATAGTGCAGAAAATCCATAATATATATATATATATATATATATATATATATATATATATATATATATATATATATATAAAAGGCAAGATACAGGGTCTGATCAAAATCAGTTTTTCAGCCCTTTTATTTTAGTTTTAGCTTCAGGTTTGGCTCTAAGTAGGTATAATTGTACTTCTTAGTCTCAGCCTTGATACCATTTACTCAGAGGACTTATTTAGCCTTCCAAATTTCAGTTTACGACGAAAAAAAACTTATTTAATATCGATACTAGGAAATCTAAATTTGACTTACATCCATTCATTTTTCTTTCAGTCTACGGTTTCTCTTTAACTGTAAACAACTATTGCTTTTTAGTCTTTCGTGCCAACGTCCAAAGAGGTTGAGCTCCAGGACCATGGATTAGTTTTAAAGCTTTCATTATACCCGAGCAACGCCGGGCTATACCGTTAGTATATATATATATATATATATATATATATATATATATATGCCTTGGCAGTATTTCGCGGTGAATTTAATAGAATCGCGAAGCAAACTAATGTACTGACGAACAGCGAAGGGCAATCACTGCTTTAGACTAACACGTGTTCCCATGCTAACAAGATCCGTCTACCCTGGTTTGGGTATTCGGGGTTTTCCTCCACCTTGACTGGTCACTAACCTAGGCTGAAGAGCTTAGCCTTTTCTACTATTTAATCTATAGTTAAAGGAGAAGAGATGGATCTGTATATTTTCTAATGTTATTTGTGCAAAAGTTCATGTAAATAAATTGACTGGAATTCGAACGAGGGTAGCCTTTTTTGTGTTCGGAGCAGCTAACCACTGCACAAACTCTCACACCCGTATCCATAACGTAAACGACTAATAATTTGATAATTTATTTGTATTGTAAAGTAATTTCCAGTGAATTCTCATTGTAAATTATTATCCACTGAATATAGATGATTTTTAATCATTTCTGCAAGGCGATAAAGTCACTAAGACATAGGGGTTACTCAGAGTGAAAAAGAATGAGAAATCTTTAGTAAGAAGAAAAACAGAAAAAGAAGAGAATTCAGAAATAAAAAGGATGTGGCGCTGATGTTGCATTTTTATTTATTGACAATCATCGATACACCGGAAAGCAAGAAACTAGAATAGAGTTTCACACGTGAGAAGTTCGAAACTTAAGATGGTATCTAACTATATTAACAGTATAAAAGATTATAAAAGAGACCTGATTGCCAATTAAGTAGATTTATGCAATTGAGATACCACGAAGAAGAGATCATTTAAAAAAATGTCACGAAAATATTATAGGAAAAACAACAAAAGACCGGAATGTCCCTTCGCGGCGGCAGGAAAATAACTGACGCCGGGATGCCGAGTCAAGACCCATAACATTGCAGATTGTTTTTTAGATTTTCTTTAGAATCTCAAAATATATTAAAGTGGCTTCAAATCACATATATTAGCAATATTCAATGCACAAAAGAATGGTAGATTAAAATGGCTCCAAATTACATATGGTAGCAATATTCAATGCAAAAACGAATGGTAGATTAAAGTGGCTCCAAATTACATATGGTAGCAATATTCGATGTACAAACGAATGGTAGATTAAAGTGGCTCCAAATCACATATGGTAGCAATATTCAATGCACAGACAAATAGTAGTTTAAGGTGGCTCCAAATCACATATGGTAGCAATATTCAATGCACAAACAAATGGTAGATTAAAGTGGCTCCAAATCACATATGGTAGCAATATTCAATGCACAAACAAATGGTAGATTAAAGTGGCTCCAAATCACATATGGTAGCAATATTCGATGAACAAACGAATGGTAGATTTATATACGTATAAGATGGATTCTAGTGATTCAGTGAACCAACTAGCAGATCCAGCAATTGATTCAATATAATAACTCCGCTTAATACTAGTGAAAACTGTGAGTCCAAAAAGGCATTATTAATTACACTTCAGAAGGTTGACATTAGCCATGCTGGAGAAAAGCAAAAGTTGTTCTTTATGATGATTAAAAAATAGTTCAGTTTAGAGGTCCTACTTCTTGTTCCACTTACAAAATGACTGGAGGTCCAACTTCTTGTTCCACTTACAAACTGGCTGGAGGTCCTACTTCTTGTTCCACTTACAAACTGGCTGGAGGTCCCACTTCTTATTCCACTTACAAACTAGCTGGAGGCCCAAATTCTTGTTCCACTTACAAACTGGCTGGAGGTCCTACTTCTTGTTCCACTTACAAACTAGCTGGAGGTCCAACTTCTTTTTCCACTTACAAACTGGCTGGAGGTCCCACTTCTTATTCCACTTACAAACTAGCTGCAGGTCCAACTTCTTCTTCCACTTACAAACTGGCTGGAGGTCCCACTTCTTGTTCCACTTACAAACTAGCTGGAGGTCCAACTTCTTCTTCCACTTACAAACTGGCTGGAGGTCCTACTTATTGTTCCACTTACAAACTGGCTGGAGGTCCTACTTCTTGTTTCACTTACAAACTGGCTGGAGGTCCCATTTCTTGTTCCACTTACAAACTAGCTGGAGGTCCAACTTCTTCTTCCACTTACAAACTGGCTGGAGGTCCTACTTATTGTTCCACTTACAAACTGGCTGGAGGTCCTACTTCTTGTTCCACTTACAAACTGGCTGGAAGTCCCACTTCTTGTTCCACTTACAAACTAACTGATGGTCCCACTTCTTGTTTCACTTACAAACTGACTGGAGGTCCCACTTCTTGTCCCACTTATAAAACTGACTGGGGGTCATTTTCGAGAGGACCTACCACTTATACTTTGTTGAACTTATCAGACTTATTAAGACAGGAGGGAATAGATGTGATATCGGCACAAATACCTGGAAATTGGTGACATCAGGAAAGTCATTGACGGAAAAAGAAACAATGTAAAGCCAAGGATGAATCCCTGGAGGAGATCCACATTAATATGAAAGGATCTAGAAGCAGGACCGTTAAAGTACGAATTTCATTACACAATTTATTAATAATGAATTCAGTCAAATAATCGACCGTAGACCTTGAGCTTGTGAAAAAGTGTAGCATACCAAATCCGATCAAATGCCTTCGAGATATCTAAACCTACAACCTCACTGTACTTATCTAAAGGGTGATAGAAAAATTCGATAATAACCTTTACGCATCGGCGGTTGAATTAGAGAAACGAAAATTATATTGATTATATGAAAGATGTTCGTATGAAGCAAGACTTTTAATCAATTCAGAGTTGATTACAGTGACTGGTACTTTGCCAAAATGAAATGAATCACAAACAGGCCGTTAATACGATGGATCAGAATGTTCACCACAGTTTTTAACAGAGGAAATACACTTTTTTAGAGTTTAAAGAGAACAGGAGTCAGTTCGAGTCGGGGGACATTTCATTCGGAAAATTAAGTGGATATCAATAAATCAAAAAATATTCTTAATGGCGGAACCTCAACGGGAACGTTTCGTAACCCGATTTGACTACATTTTTCCGTAGAAATTGTAAGAGGTATTCAGTACAAGAAGGTACTTTCCGCCATGCATGTGAAAATCAGTTAAGCGTATGTTTGACTACATTTCTTCATAGAAATTTTAAGAGGCTTTCAGTACAAAAAGGTACTTTCCGCCCTGTATGTGAAAATCAGTTAAGTTTAAGCGCCTTCATGTTAAAATAGAGGCTTTTAGCTTCCTTTATTAAGACATAGAGTCGTTTGTTACAAATAGATCAAAAGTTAAGCCATTTCAAATATCAACAGACTTTAAAGAGAATTTTCTCGTTCTTATTATTTTGCGGTTGGAAACACTTTCTAATTTCATACACTTCTTCTGCGGAAGGAATAATTGCAACAGTCAGTTAAGTGCCATATGTGATACAGGCTTTGGGCGATCATGTCTCGAAAGAGACATGATTGACTGAGCAGAAGATTATCCCGCAGTAGGTTGCCATTGCTTTCTGCGGTAGACTGGTTGCCGACCAAGGCTACAGAACCCAATCTATCCTATTATTTAACCCATAACTGGAGGGAAGAGAAGGATTAATACGTTTCCCAAGGTTACTTGCGCGTAAGTGAATGCAAGGAATTCGACTGGAATTCGAACTCGGCTTCCCGATTTCTCGTTCCGAGCCGATATCCACTGCACCACGACGCACATCCATAAATATATATATACAATTGCAACAACTGTTGTTTAAATCAACGATTCAAGATTACCTCCTTTTTCATACCGCGTAGATTCCCAAAATGAGAGACTGGGGTGTGTTCGATTTCGAGAAAAGTCACGTGATTCTGCATTGACTCATACCTATACGTCTTTTGAGCTCTTGAAGTTCAAGAATCACTGCGATTTCCGTGTTTTTTGAGAGTTTACAAATGCAGCACGCGCCTGACATTTACTTAGGTGATGAGCTTTCAAGCAAAGTCGCAATTTTTTTCCCCCCATGAATACGCAGAAGGTTTCACTTTCATTCGCGGAGTGAATGACATTTCTGTATCAGGAGTAAAGTAACAAAGACTAACACACACACACGCGCACACACACACACAAAAAAACATACAAACACACACACAAAAAAACACACAAGCACAAACACACACACGCACATACATACATACATACATACATAAATAATTATAATAATACTTAATTATGGAAGTATATTCCACCGATAGATATTTTCTTTAAAATGTGCTCAATACAAAAGTAGAGCATAAATATATGGTAATTGTTATTATTATAATGACATACAGCAACTTGATAACTATAGAGTTTCGGTGTTAAAACACCATCATCAGGCAGATTTCTGCGTAGACTGGTTGTCAACTAAAGTTACAAAATTCAATTTGTCCGGCTATTAAGCCCATATTTTGAGTAGGAAGATTTGTCTTAAACTGAATTTTGAAGGTTAAATAAGTCCTCTGAGTAAATGGTATCATGGCTGAGACTAAAAACTATAATTATACCTACTTAGAGCCAAACCCGAAACAAAAACTAAAATAAAAGGGCTGAAAAAAAATACAGACATACAGGAAGATAAACAGACGCACACACAAACATCTTGCCTTTTACATATATATATTATCGATTTTTTGCCCTATTGTAAGAACTGCAACCTTGAAACTTCTGAATATCGTTTCTTATGTCTTTGTCTATGAGTGTATCAAATTTGATTAAAATCGGACCATTCCTTCTATAACCGAATATTTTCGATTATAGATTTGCAATATTTATCGGGGGTACCTCGACCCAAAACCGAGCTACGAACACTCACAGACGCTTATAGTACAACTGGGTAAATTTTCAAAAAAATTGGTTGAGTCGTTTGAGAGTCGAAATGTAACGGACACACACACACACACACACACACACACACACACACACACACACACAAAGTTCCATTTAGAAATAAGTTTAGATAATTGAAGGTTATTTAAATGTTATTTTAGTGTTAAGTGTTGGGAACCTCAGCAAGTACGCTCAGGCAGCTGGTCAAAATTTATCCAGCTCGCATACTCGATGATTGGGTGCTAGGCTTGCCTTAATTGGTCTAAGCTTGGTCATAGCTGGTCATGCTTCTTAGCCAAAAGGCCGAGGTGTGCGTTGAGAAACAATGGATATCAGAATGAGGAATCGGAGAGCCGAGTTCAAATTCCAGTTGAATTCGTACGCAATAACACACACGCAAATATCCTTGCAAAAGTATGAATCTATCTCTTCAGCTATGGGTTGAATAACAGAACAGATTGAGTTCTGTAGCTTTGGTTGGCAACCAGTCTACTACAGAAAGAAATGGCAACCTACTACAGGAAAATATTCTGCCTTGTCAGAAACATGATTGCCTAAGCTTTATCGCATATGGCAATTAACTGACTGACTGAATAAATATTATATATATATATATATATATATATATATATATATATATATATATTCTAGCAGTATAGGTCGGCGTTGCTCGGGTGTAATGAAAGCTTTAAAACTAATCCATGGTCCTGGAATTCAGACTCTTTGGACGTTGGCACGAAAGACTAAAAAGCAATAGTTGTTTCCAATTAAAGCGAAACCATAGACTAAAAGAAAAATGAATGGATGTAAGTCAAATTTTGATTTCCTGGTGTCGATATGAAATAATTTTTGTCGTCGTAAATTGAATTTTGAAGACTAAATAAGTCCTCTGAGTAAATGGCATCATGGCTGAGACTAAGAACTCCAATTATACCTACTTAGAGCCAAAGCCGAAGCAAAATCTAAAATAAAAGGGGTGAAAAAATAGACATACAGGCAGATAAGTAGACATACACACAAACACCTTGCCTTTTATATATATATATATATATATATATATATATATATATATATTATTGATTGTCTGCACTATTGTGAGAACTGCAACCTTGAAACTTCTGAATATCGTTTCTTATGTCTTTGTCTATGAGTGTATCAAATTTATTTAAAATCGGACCACACCTTCTACAACCCGATTTTTCGATAATCGATGTTCGATATTTTTCGGACGTAATTCGACCCAAAACCTAGCTACAAACACTCGCTGACGCTTATAGCACAACTGTGTACATTTTCAAGAAAATCGGTTCAGCCGTTTCGGAGTCTATAAGTAACGGACACACACACACAGACACACACACACACAAAGTTTCATTTATAAATAAGTTTATATATATATATATATATATATATATATATATATATATATGCTCCTGAGCAAAATCTTAAGACCAGATACAAAAGAGTTAAAAAATATAAAATACTGTTACTTTAATTAAAATATATTTGCAAAAAATTTACATTTAATTAGAAAATATAGTTTATCAAAAACAAGTGAAAAGTTCAAGCTTTTAATTGATTGATTTAAACGAACAGTGAAAAAGTATTTTTAATCAATTTAACATTTTTCACTTTAATAAAACTAGCTTTCAAAAGTGAAACGTTAGATTGATAAACGTTTCCTCGACGTCTTGTCAAGTGTGTACAGCTGCTACAACGGTAGAAAGGGAAAGTTTGTTTTTTTGCATCGTATCGTGACCGGCGATGAAAAATGGATACACTATCATAACCCTAAGCCTAGAAGATCGTGGGTTAAGCCCGGCCATGCATTCAAATCGGCGGAAAAGATGACTATGCATGGTTCGAAAAATTGCTCTTCATTTGGTGGGATCATCTGGGTGTAATCTATTGTGAGCTGCTCAAACCGACCAAAACCATCGCATACAGTTTATGAAAAAAATGACCGCAGCGATAAAATGAAATGTCCATTTAAGGTAGTTTGTAAAACCGAACGACTCATCTACAGAGCAGAAGTAAAAGTTAAGATATACTTACGATGTACTTTGAAAACACGATGGAATAATCACAAGGCCACATTCTTTTTTAATAAAAGACGTATTGCTACCCAAATGCACAATATATATATATATATATATATATATATATATATATATATATATATATACCTTAGCAGTAAATCTCTTACAAGAATCTTTCATTGCATTCGGCCGACAAGGATGATTTAATTAATTTTTTATTGTCTTCGTTCCTTATTCACTTGGATATATATATGTGTGCTGGGTAGCACACATTTTCGTCATAAAAATTTATCGTGAAATAATCAGGCCGGTAGGTATAAATATAAAATACTGTTTAATTAAAAAACAGAATATCTACTTAAATACGAGTATCGGTAAAAATAATGTTCAAAATAATTCATTACAAATTGTCGGTTGCTTATAACCAAGTTTCGTTAAATTTCGTTAATTTCCGTAACATGTTATATATATATATATATATATATATATATATATATATATATAAAGGTTTGGAATCATTCTCTGTTTATATTTGGTTCGTTGTTGTTGATATATATATCGACAACAACGAGCCAGATATAAAGAGAGAATGATTTATTTCTCTGTTTATATTTGGTTCGTTGTTGTCGATATATATATCGAACCAAATATAAACAGAGAATGACTCCAAACCTTTATTTCTCCCGATGATGAAACAGCCATATGATTGTAGAGAAGAGGACATATATAGAAGAAATTATGTACATGTTCTAAAACATAATTTATAATATATATATATAATTTTTTTAATAAGTCTCTTGCACATCCTAATATTTACCCGCTTTGTTGGAGAAAAAGAATATATATATATATATATATATATATATATATATAAGGTCTATAATATACTCATTAGATATATAGATCGGAATCCGACAAGATGAATAGAATAAATAAAGAACAAGTAGGAAAAAAGTGTCTTTAATCTAACATGTTTCAGTAATAACAAGCTTGTTAAGAGATTCTTCAAAGACGAATGATTTTTAAATCAATCTGTCTATTGAATTTTTAAATCATTCGTCTTTGAAGAATTTCTGAAGAAGCTTGTTAAAAGTGAAACATGTTCGATTAAAGACACTTATTTTCTACTTGTTCTGTACTCATTCTATTCATATATATATATATATATATATATATATATATATATATATATATATATATATTATAAATTATGTTTTAGAACATGTAGATAATTTTTTCTATATATGTCCTCTTCTCTACAATCATATGTTTGTTTCAATGTTGGGACTCCAACATATCATCAGAAGGAGGAAAGAGTAAGAGTTTGGAATCATCCTCTGTTTATATATATATATATATATATATATATATATATATATATATATTCGTCTTTAATAAATGTCTGAAGAACCTTGTTATAAGTGGAACATTTAGATTAAAGACACTTATTTCCTACTTGTTCTTTACTTATTCTATTCATATATATATATATATATATATATATATATATATATATATATATATATATGCGTATGTATACAGCACTACGTGGGCGCGCGGAAACCCTATGCTTATGAAGCGTATATATGTGTGAATATGAGAACGCTAGGACCCAAAATGAAAAAAGAAAAAGAAATTAGTGGATATGTAAACTGAAGCAAAATCACATTGTAAGTATATGTGGGAATGTATACACATATGTATACGTGGAGAGAAGTTAGTATAATTAAGTATGTTGACCTAATGGGGTCAAACAGATGCCAAAAGTCACAGCAATTTTTTTTTGTTTTTTTTTTTTTTTGTTTTCAGAGGTCAAACCCTTTCAAGACAGTCTGAACAGCTTCAGACGGTTCCAACACCATTATTTGGAACTGGACTCTATTTCTTTCTTCCATCTTTCCTCCTTTCTTTTTTTTTTTTCCTTCTCCTCTTTTCCTCATATTTACTGTCATTTATTTGTTTGTAATTTTATGTTTATTATTGTTATTTTTATTGTTATCCCTCCCTTCATTTTAAGAAAAGATTCATTTCCGGCAGAAATTTTTTACCAGATGGAGGATATATTGTAAGGTCTGATGATATGAGCTAATTTAACTCAGTGAAATGAACTATAGTTTATAACTGATATGAAGTGTTGAGTTTTCCTTTATAAACTTCATATCGCTCTGGTTAACACCCTTCGAGCTCTCTATATGGATTTACCCATTAATATTTTATATTAAGGATTATCCTCACCTTTTACGGACTGACACATATATATATATATATAATTAGTATGTTAGAACATGTGCAAACTACAAACAACATGTTTGCACATGTCTAACGTAATAATTACTAATAAATATTCATTGTTCTATTTTTATAGTGAGCACTGTTTTAAATTAATGTTTTGAACGCTGCAATTATTCTCTTCGTTCTCATTCATTTGTATATATATATATATATATATATATATAGCTCATTCAATAATGAATTAGAGCATTCTGGCTATTGGACGTGTATAATGATAATATGCACGCTAAACAGTCTGCCGTCTTCTACCCAGCGCCCATAGTCTAGAGCTAGAATCGCCGACTGACGCCACTTCGGTCGGTTTTCAATTCTGGGTTAAAAAGCAATCGGAGTCTAACCGTACTGATGAGCTCTGATACAGCGAAACAGATCTGTCTGCGGATGACTGTATATATATATATATATGTGTGTGTGTGTGTGTGTGTGTGTGTGTGTATTTATCTATCCCAGTTCATTTATATCTATCTATCTATCTATCTATCTATCTATCTATCTATCTATCTATCTCGGAAATTTCACATCTATCTATTCATATGAATCTGAAAAAATAAATATTATATTTTGTCCCGGAATCAAGACTTCTACCAATTCTACTTTTTTTTCTTTATTGTTTATTTTATTTTTTAATCGAGTTCACCTCAAGCAAGGCAGTAAAGCCACTAAGATAGATCGAGAGAGAAAGATAGAGGGGGTAAGTAATGAGAGAAAGAAAGGGAAATGTGATAGAGAGAGAAGAGAGATACGTATGAAATAACATTACATGTGAATGCTATTCTCTTCTTTTTTTTTTCTTTCTTTAATACGAATATTTCCAAGTTCATTGTTCCTTATCACCTGTTTTTGCAACACGGCTCTTTCAGTACATAAGAAAACCATTATTTTCTGTACAATTCTTGCCTTGGGCAATCGTAACTTTCTTCTCAAAATTGTTTAATACATTTGTCTTTTAGTCACGTCTCTTTTGAATCCTCCTCAAAAACAAAAACACCTACGCAGAAGATTCTTGTTTTTTGAGGTGTGATAACTTTGTAGTTTCTCATTGTTTTACCGACAGATACCCACACATCTCTTTACACATCGCGCGTTTACCACTTTTTGATATTCAAAACATAAAAGGAATTATCGATATTGACAGTTTGTGTCTCACGATTTAAGCAGTGGAGATATTTAGCATAGAAAAGGTGTGTAACCAAAAATTCTCAAACGGATATGAAAAAATACGTATTCATTTGTATGGATTATTATTTGGCTCGGTTAATAGGTCATGTTAACCCTCTAGGGCCATTCGTATCATATTAGTGGGGGATCTGTTTATTACTTCATAACAATATAGAACTGATCCCCCACTTTATGCCCAGTAGAAGCCTTAATCATATTATATTATTAACCCTCTAGGGCCATTCGTATCATATTAGTGGGGGATCTGTTTATTACTTCATAACAATATAGAACTGATCCCCCACTTTATGACAAGTAGAAGCTTTAATCATATTATATTATTAACCCTCTAGGGCCATTCGTATCATATTTGATACAGTATGAAAACAAGCCTTGAAAGAAATATTTTCCTGAAAAATTTTTTAAGAGAAATATTTTATAAATTTCAAATGAAAGCAATACTGACTGCTCAGTCAATGAATACCAAATGTTTCCTTATAGGGAAATACTGTATCAAATATGATACTAATTGCCCTAGAGGGTTAAGGCTTCCACTGGGCATAAAGTGGGTGATCGGTTTTCTATTGTCATGAAGTAATAAAATGATCCCCCACTAATTACTACTTATTAATAAAATAAAATGAAAACAAGCCTTGAAAGAAATATTTTCCTGAAAAATTTTTTAAGAGAAATATTTTATAAATTTCAAATGAAAGCAATACTGACTGCTCAGTCAATGAATACCAAATGTTTCCTTATAGGGAAATACTGTATCAAATATGATACTAATTGCCCTAGAGGGTTAAGGCTTCCACTGGGCATAAAGTGGGTGATCGGTTTTCTATTGTCATGAAGTAATAAAATGATCCCCCACTAATTACTACTTATTAATAAAATAAAATGAAAACAAGCCTTGAAAGAAATATTTTCCTGAAAAATTTTTTAAGAGAAATATTTTATAAATTTCAAATGAAAGCAGTACTGACTGCTCAGTCAATGAATACCAAATGTTTCCTTATAGGGAAATACCAAATATTTCCTTATAGGGAAATACTGTATCAAATATGATACGAATGGCCCTAGAGGGTTAACATATTTATTTTCATTTGTTTCCATAGCGTGATCTATTTTCTGCAAATGTAATACTTTAAAAAGATTCGCATGATGCATACTTATTTTGCTTGAGATAATAGTGGGTTATCCGTTATAGTTAAGTGCATGTGTGTTGAAGCAGGTTAGTTTGATTTGGCCTTGTTAGTAGATAGCCCACTATAAGAGGGGTATAAAACAAGAAAATCAAATTGTATATACGCACAACATTTATGTATATATATATATATATCAATTAAGGTTTTTACAAATAAAAGTAATGTCTTTTGGTTGGTACAAGATCTTTAAAAATTTTCATAGTAGTAATTGCTGAAAGAGTATATGCGTATGTATGTGTGAGCGTTTGTTTGTTTAGAGTGTCTTTGAAGTCTCCGCTCAGTCCTTCGGGTTCCGGTCAGTTATTAAGTGGCTCAGTGAACAGTGAAGAAAAGAAGATGAGAGAAAAAGAGAGGCTGTACTAATACAATTGCTTGACGTTTGTCAAGGGACGGGTTAATTATGCTCGTATTTTCTCTACTGTTATCATCTTCTTGTCTCGTCCTTTTATTTTCCTGGGGCTCCAAACAAGTCATTAGGACTACAAACAAACTTCGTGTCGGCTCGCGAAAAGTGTCCGTAAAAGGAATTTGATTTTTTTTAAATAATTAAAGATTATTTGATTTTTTTTAAAAATGTTTCCTGTTTGCTATTTGCCGAAAAACATTTAACATCGAGGTGTGAAAGTTCACGAGTTTTGTGAGCAAAGTTTGTACATTCCAGATGGGTTATTTAATGCAGACAAGAATTTTAAAATAGATTTTTCTGAACACCTACGACTGTCAAATCTCGTTATTCCTATTTTTTATTTTTATTTTCTTATCGTTTTTCTTGTGTTAAAATCATTACTTTCAAAACAAATTAATAAATCCTTTTTATAACAAAGGGTGAATATGAATTCAGAAACAAGACAGTTATAGTCCTATGGTATGAACACCTTGTTTAATGTTCACTGATGGCTCCAAAAAGATAAGTAAAGAAGAAGCCTAGTAAAAGGCAGTAAAATGTTGTACGTGTATATTTGAATTTTTACAACTCATAGGTCTTCGCATTTTCTTGACAGATATTTTGACGCTAATATGGCAAAAGTTGTAAATTTGAGTTGATCTCTAAATAGAATTGGTACTTAATAGCATTTGCCTAAGTCCAGCACAAAGAGTTGATTGTCGTAAGTCATTAGGTTTAACCTAAGTAAATCACTAAGACTGGTATTAGTAGATCCAGATAAAAAATAACGTTAAAGTAAATGGGTCTTGTCAGTTTTAAGGAAAATTCCAGGGCACACCGCCGTGGTGTAATGGTTAGCAAGCTTGTCCCACTAGAACCATTTAAAACTGAGTCGTGAATTCGACCCTCACTGGGTGTCCCATACTTTCGGCCTTGTGCCACATCAAAGCTACGCTTAAGAAATCACCATAATTAGGGCACCCAGACGTGGTGTAATGGTTAGCAAGCTTGTCTCTCTAGAACCATTTAAAACTGAGTAGTGAGTTCGACCCTCACTGGGTGTCCCATACTTTCGGCCTTGTGCCACATCAAAGCTACGCTTAAGAAATCACCATAATTAGGGCACCCAGACGTGGTGTAATGGTTAGCAAGCTTGTCTCTCTAGAACCAGTTAAAACTGAGTAGTGAGTTCGACCCTCACTGGGTGTCCCATACTTTCGGCCTTGTGCCACATCGAAGCTACGCTTAAGAAATCACCATAATTAGGGCACCCAGACGTGGTGTAATGGTTAGCAAGCTTGTCTCTCTAGAACCAGTTAAAACTGAGTAGTGAGTTCGATACTCACTGGGTGTCCCATACTTTCGGCCTTGTGCCACATCGAAGCTACGCTAAGGAAATCACCATAATTAGGGAACCCAGACGCTCATGTCTCAAAAGAGACATGGCTGACTAGGCAGAAGATTATCCCGCAGTAAGTTGCCATTACACTCTGTGTTAGACTGGCTGCCAGCCAAAGCTATAGAACCTTATCTGTTCTGTTATTTAAGCCATAACTGGAGGGAAGAGATGGATTAATACCTTTCCCAGGGGTATTTGCACGCAAGTGAATTTGACGAATTCAACTGGAATTCGAACTCGGCTCCCTGATTTCTCGTTCCGAGTTGATATTTACTGCACCACAACGCACATCCAATTTCAAATGACCTATTGAAAGAAAACTAATTATTTTGTAAATATACAACGCGAAATCCCGCCCAAGCTTTCCGATGACTGGTAAATGATTCGTCGCCACACTGAAAACTGGGAAAGGGCCCGCTGCATGCGCACAAAGTAATAGAGATGAAAATCAAACACTGCGAGAACTTAAACCCCGTTTTACATATTTATATATATTTTTATTCGGGACTTCACCTGAGTCGGTAGGTAGATGACACTTTTGGGGGTGTCTTTTGTGTCGATCCGCTAGATCGGCTCTCCCTGCTTAACAGCTAATTTCATACCTATACATATCGACATGTGGCTAGAAATAAGCACGTATGACATCGGAATCACAAGGGCGAAACAGAACTGACGACTTCAATCCCAAGGATGACTGTTAATATTGACTATCGTCTACGAATAATAAATGTCCAGTTTTTTGTCGGTTGATCTCTGAAAGTTCCCATCTACTCCTTTACTTTTCCGTTCCTCTTCGGTTAAAGTCGATTAAAAAGCCAAACTTCGATATCCCAATAATGGTGTTAGAATTTATTATATTTCTATTGTTTTTTTTGTTTTGTTTTGTTTTGTTTTTCAAAAGGTGTTACAATCCAGTCAGGTACATTCAGGGCCGTCAGTCAGTCAGTCAGTTAAGTGCCATACGTGAAACACGCTTGGGCGATCATGTCTCGAAAGAGACATGACTGACTGGGTAAAAGATTATCCCGCAGTAGTTTGCCATAGCTTTCTGCGGTAGACTGGTTGCCAGCCAAGGCTATAGGAACGAATCTATCCTGTTATTTAAACCATAAATGGTGGGAAAAGACGGATTAATACCTTTCCCAAGGGTATTTGCGCGTAAGTGAATGCAAGGAATTCAACTTGAATTTGAACTCGGTTCTCCGATTTCTCGTTCCGAATCGATATTCACTGCACCACAACGCACATCGTAGCTGGTGCTAAAAAACATCGGGCACAGATAAAATTGCCCGGATGTATTAGTTGACAATGTGATGATGTCATCAGTGCCATCCGTTTTCAGAAACTATGATTTTTGCGGATGTTTTTGGCTATTCCAATGGAAATTAGGCACAGAACGTGAACGAAAGCAAGAAATCGGCTTCGGACTTTCTGAGTATAAATAGTCTTTTCTCTCAAAATTAATAAATAAACAAACAGATTTTTACTGCGTTCATTCGGATGTTTTCTTCGTTTTTCTTTCTTTCTTTCTTTCTTTCTTTCTTTCTTTGTGAATTGTTTAGTTTGATTTCTGACGAAGACATTTTTTCTTGCCCGGATTTTCACTATGATTGCACGGATCGGCCCCGACCCGTGCCCAGTGTGCCCAGTAGTCAGATACGGCCATGGGTACACTAATTTAATCCAAAACCTTGAAACGTACTTTAAAGTCTTCCTTTAATTTTTCTAGGTGATTAATATATTTCTCCAGCTCACAATCTGATTTTTTTTTCTTTTTTTCCGTCTCTCATTTCTCGTAAATTTGAAAAGTAGCTGAAATCTCTGCGAGCCAATGAAAATTTAAATATGCCTATCTTGGTTTAAAAGCCCATTAAGAGTGTTCGGGCCTAAATATTTGAGTTTTTTTGGGTTTTTTTTCATAAATTATATTAATCTAAATGATAAATTTATTTTTCTTTCCAGGTAAGAATATTTCAAAGTAAAAATCAAGGTAAGACTTTTTCTTTTTGGTCATCAAGAAGAGGGGGTCAATTATTAAGAAGATTTTATTTTACGCACGATATTTCTGCCATCTTCTTTTTTTCAGACGATATTCGTGTCTGTAAATTTATTTTGTTCTTCAGACTAAAGAGTCTATCTGTTGTTGTTGTAGTTTGTATGACAGTATTCAAGTCAAGATATATTCGATATTCTCGAATAAACGTTAGATTTGTCGGTTTCTCTTTTAATATATATATATATATATATATATATATATATATATATATATATATAATTCCACAGACAGATCTGTATCGCAGCTCATCAGTACGGTTAGACTCCGATTGCTTTTTAACCCAGGATTGAAACCCGACCGAATTAGCGACAGTCGGCGATTCTACCTCTGGACTATGAGCGCTCGGTAGAAGAAGGCAGACTTTTTAGTGTGTATATTATCATTATACACGCCCAATAGCCAGAGTGCTCTAATTCATTATTGAATGAGCGATACGTGAATTAATAATTATACATATAAGGGTACACGCATGTATAATATTATTATTAAGGTATTAATAAAACTGTGCTCAATGTAGTATATTATATATATCTATTTTATAATTATACATATTGCCTTACGTCGATAGCACGAAGTTTAATGCGTTATGAAATCATCAGGCGCATCTTACAAACTTTGTAATATGCACCTGATGATTGCTTAATACATAAAACTCTTTCGACCTAAGACAATACGTATATTTATTAATAAATATGTGTATGTGTACGTGTGTGTGCGTGTGTGTGGGTAAACATCCTCAAATGGAGAGTATCTGTAGAAGATACAAAATGAATTATTATTATTCGTATATATATATATATATATATATATATATATATATATATTACGGAAATTAACGAAATTTAACGAAACTTGGTTATAAGCAACCGACAATTTGTAATGAATTATTTTCAACATTATTTTTACCGATACTCGTATTTAAGTAGATATTCTCTTTTTAATTAAACAGTATTTTTATATTTATATCTACCGGCCTGATTATTTCACGATAAATTTTTATGACGAAAATGTGTGCTACGGTAAGAATAATGTTCAAAATAATTCATTACAAATTGTCGGTTGCTTATAACCAAGTTTCGTTAAATTTCGTTAATTTCCGTAACATGTTTACATTTGTTTGATATTACGATACATTACAGAGCAGATCTGGTTTGTTTACGATAGATAGAAAATTGTGTTATATAAGCATGATAAAAACCTCGTCTGATCAAGAGGCTATCCATGGTCGAGTGGTCAAGACGGTACCAGATCAAATGGTATTCTTCCCCTATATAATAGGGGTCGCAGGTTCGAATCCTGCTGGGTAGCACACATTTTCGTCATAAAAATTTATCGTGAAATAATCAGGCCGGTAGATATAAATATAAAAATACTGTTTAATTAAAAAACAGAATATCTACTTAAATACGAGTATCGGTAAAAATAATGTTCAAAATAATTCATTACATATATATATATATATACAGAAAATCTGAGCAAGAGCCAACAACCTACCGCGGTTTCGCCTAAATTGGCCAATTTCCCTGACGAGCCATTAGGCGAAACCGTGGTAGGTTGTTGGCTCTTGCTCAGATTTTCTGTCTTTGTTTGCTCTATTTTCGTATTGAGCGCTTTAGTGTTAGGGTTTTCGTCTTGGTTTTTTTTCTTTCTTACGAGTGCTTGACTTTTTGTTCATGTACTTCGTTTGTTTCTTTTTTTACTTCCCCTTCTTCCCCTCCGAGTTCTTTCTCTGTGGGTTGTTCAAGACGATTTAAATTATAGCTTCATTAGTACTAGTTTTGGCAGAGTTAGTTCTGTTACTATTGATATTGTTGTTGCTATAGTTAATATTATTATTATCACACACACACACACACACATGCACACACACACACACACACATATATATATATGTATATAGTGCAATAGTTAAATTGTCGACATATATTTTTAATAAAGCGCATGAATGTTGTTGACTTGTTTGTTTTTGATTTTGTCGGCTGCATATTATAGTAGAATCAGTTGGGCATCGTTTGTGATAAAAAAAAAAAAATAGCACCATGACATGACGCAGTTCATTCTGCCAAAATGTTTGTAAACGGCATGCTGTACTGTTTGGCATTCGCACCAGAACTTCCAATACGAACATTTCAAGGTTTTTTAAAGAGGTCTGAATTTGAGGAAAATGCAGAGGATTTGGAAAGAGTTAGATGAGTCTAATGGTGATTACAATTGTACGGCAGCACGGAAAACTCACTTTTCTCTGGTGAGAAAAGTACTCACGAATATTTTGGCGATGTCTTGGACACGGAGGCTTACATTAATTTTCTTGAGAGGAAGGCCGGACCCTAAAACGGCCGAAACGTAGTACAAATGGCAACAAAGATGAGGACAATAGTCCGAATAATGTAAATACTGTAAATACTACCTCATCTCAGAAATATAGACAAATAGAATGGTCTATTATTAAACGTCGTACAAATGGCAACAAAGATGAGGACAATAGTCCGAATAATGTAAATACTGTAAATACTACCTCATCTCAGAAATATAGACAAATAGAATGATCTATTATTAAACATCTTACAAATGCCAACAAAGATGAGGACAATAGTCCGAATAATGTAAATACTATAAATACTACCTCATCTCAGAAATATAGACAAATAGAATGGTCTATTATTAAACGTCGTACAAATGGCAACAAAGATGAGGACAATAGTCCGAATAATGTAAATACTATAAATACTACCTCATCTCAGAAATATAGACAAATAGATTGATCTATTATTAAACGTCGTACAAATGCCAACAAAGATGAGGACAATAGTCCGAATAATGTAAATACCGTAAATACTACCTCATCTAAGATATATAGACAAATCCAGGAAGGTTTATCACGCAGAATACAAATTCGTTTTTAACTCATACGAAAAATAGGAATTCTTTGCAAAGGAAATGAAAATATAGACGAAAGAAGTGAAAATAAAATTGATTCTAAAAAGAAACTTAAAATAAAAGATGGTTGGCGCGATGAATGCTTTTGTTATACAAAAAAAAACCAGAAAGAAAAGAAAATGGATATTTAGGGGTTGAATTCTTTTATGATTGGGAAAAAGCGAACAGAACGATAATGTCTTGGTTGAAGAGACGTCGACACAAGGAATAAAGATGGCGCGTTGAATGATGAGATTGAACATCTGTCATGTTTGACTGTAATATCTATTGAATTATCTACGGATGTTATATATCACTGTACGACGACAAACAACGAGAACACGCATATATAAAAATATAAGATTATATTTCTATTCCTGACGACGAGCCTGTGTGGAACAGAGAATAGAAGAGTGAGAGCGCGCATAGAATGAGTCGACGGGAGTGTAAGTCTTGCCTGTGGTGTCTCTCTGCTTCCACTGGCCGTTCTCTGCTGGCGAATCTGTGTGTCGATTTCTTTTTATAGTCTTCTAGAACCGGGGCTTTTCCTTCCGGTTTTGTCTCGCCTACGCAACGCCCACGTAATTCCAAGAGACACCTGTTTTGTTTACTTCCGTAGTCATTTCCGCCGCTGTCGGAAATAAGGTCAAACGAGCCCGACTCATAACCCTGCGACATCCGCTCCAGACGCCGACAGGATGTATTTCTCAAACACCTGTCCTATCGTTCGCTGACCCCTTCATCGACGGGAAATATCATCGATTGCATCAACCTTCTTCGGGTGGGGCTAGATTGCTATATTACACGGATATAGCTAAGAACGGAATTAAAACCGATACAAAATACCTGATGAATAGCATGAGATAGATATATAAGGTTTTGCTAACACCCTACAGCACTTTTATTAACACAAATGTAAGGAAATAAACAACAGCAAGAGAGTAATAAGTTTCAAATCCAAATATTGACTCAACAATAAAAACAAATATTTATGTAACTAAAATAACGTTCTGACATTTGTTGAATATGTAGTTCAAATTACTTCAATCTTTTTGTATGTTTGTATTGAAGTGTTGACAAAGTTTTTATTGGAAAGGTTTTCGTTGCTGAATTATCTGTACGAAAACGAGAAAGTATATTACAATATTAATGTGTTTATGTAAAATTAAATCAATTCGAGTTTGTGAAATATTGTGTTAATGTTGTTTTTCTTTACTTGGTTGTCTATATTTGATCAGTTTTTTTGCATTTTGGTTTGCTTCTATAAATTCGTTTGCTTCAGTTGAAAAATATATTACCGACTGGGTTTGATGTTAAAAGTAATTTTCAACGTTTTGTATGAATTCTCTTCCAAACGATTGCTTCCCCGACGGCTACAATCTCCAGGAGTTTAAATGTAAGGTCAATAGACACCTCCTAACACACTAACCTGCTCCCATTCTATCAAGCACTCTTCCCATCTGCCCAACCCTCATCCTCGGTATCCTTACTCATCTGTCACCTTCCTCCTGACATTCCCTATGTCTAACCACTCCTTCCCCTATGTAGCCCCATGCGCAATAGTGGCAGTGGAATGCCTTGCTTGGGGTGAGATGATTAAAAAAAAAAAATGAAGACTAAAATGGCGACACGTTCGGTGTTAGTGTTTGTATTGTATTTTCCCAACTCCCTTTATTTTGGTCGTTTACTTCTCCTTTGTGCGTTGTGGTGCAGTGGATATCGGCTCGGAACGAGAAATCGGGGAGCCGAGTTCGAATTTCAGCTGAATTCATTGCATTCACTTACGCGCAAATACCCTTGGGAAAGGTATTAATCCGCCTACTCCTTCCAGTTATGGGTTAAATAACAGGACAGATTGGGTTTTATAGCCTTGGTCGGCAACCAGTCTCCCGCAGAAAACAATGGCAACCTACTGCGGGATAATCTTCTCCCCAGTCAGTCATGTCTCTTTCGACACATGATCGCCTAAGCGTGTATCACGTATGGCGCTCAACTGACTGACGTCTCCTTTATATACAAAACATGCGTCACGTGATTGGCTCCGATTGACTTGGCACAAATAGGGTCACAAACTATGTCTGTACAAATTAGACGTAGTTGAAAACACGTAATTTATATTCTTATAATTTTTTAGCCAATCAAAATTCGTTGCTGCATGTTTTAGTTAGGAGCCTGTTTTGAATTAAGTTTTGCTAACGATATAGTATTTTATCCTATAGATAGATAGATAGATAGATAGATGTGTGTGTGTGTGTGTGTGTGTGTGTGTGTATATATATATATATATAGAGAGAGAGAGAGATACCCCACTGCAACTTGGCGGCTCGACTCCAGCAAATTTTTCACCGACGGGATGTGGCTTCCCTTTGTCTGTTCTATAAATATATATATTAACGGCTACTGCTCCGACGAACTTAAGTCGCCCTGCCACATGAGTTCACAGTTAGATCAACCAAATTCACTCGGCAATTCTATACCAGCGGCTTCTTTTCTCGTGTAAACTCTCTTCCATAATCTTGCTTTCCTGACGGCTACAACCTCCAGGAATTTAAATGCAATGTCAATACTCATCTCTTAACCACTTGACTCCAGTTCTTTCCACACCACTCTGTATATCCTCTCCTTTCTCTCCACCTTTGCAACTGTCATCACACCTGTATCCCCATCCTTCTCTTGCTCCTTTCTCTGACACCCTTTGTATCTGGTTCGTCTTTCTCTTTGCTCTCGTCCTATCTAATCTAATCCTTTTCTTTTATGTAGCCCTCTGCGCATCAGTGGCGTTACCGCCTGGCTTGGAGTGAAACGATTAAAAAATATGATTGAGAAATATTTGAGAAAAATAAACAATTTATGTAAGTTCTGAATCAAGTGGGCCAGTGTAACTTTCTGTTCGGTTCAGTTGTTGTAACTGCAAGTGAACGTATTTGTGCTGTTTGTGGTGGAACTGTCGGATCGCTTTTTGTAGAAACAGACTGCTGTCTTTGTAAATTAATATAAGCTGGTTTTAGCCTGTCCACAGAAACATTTTCGATTTATCATGAATAGGTATGTTTAAATACTTCAACTTCAACTGTTGTACCTTGTAATCTTACCGCAAAATCGTGCAGATGGGGTATTAGATATTTATCAGGGATTGTCTTGGCATTAAAGCTACAGAAATCGCCGCCAAGCCTCCAAGTACACACATCTGATTTTGGCTCGATGTGCAAAAGTTAAGCATACGGACTTGAAGGTGGCCAAATGAACCCCCCAAATTCAGCATGAGCTGAGATTCACTTGTGGCTATTCTGCATTTCTCAGATGGTAATCTACGGAGCATTCTGCATTTCTCAGAATCAATCTACGGAGCAACGCATTCGCAGAGGGTCCTGTAGTTTTATGCGATCTTCTGCGTTGTGACGTATAACTTCAGACGGTTTGAAAAGTATTGTGATCTCTAGAAACTTCGTAAATAAACTCCGTTAACCGTTAGTTGATGGCTTAGCAGCACTTATATCAGCAGAAGTATAAATAAAAATAATGCCTAAAGTATAAATAGAATTTTTTTTTTCATAAGCGTTTTACCCCGAGCAAGGCTTTTCACTGCCACTACTGCGCAAGGGGCTACATAGAGTGGAGAAAGGATGATTAAATATAGGAAATGTCAGAGGGTGGGTGATAGGTGGGTAAGGATACCGAGAATGGTTAAATATAGGAAATGTCAGAGGGTGGGTGATAGGCGGGTAAGGATACCGAGAATGAGGGTTGGGTAGATGAGAGTGTTCTGAGAATAATTGGAAGTTAGTGTGATAGGAGGTGTGTATTGATCCTACATTTAAACACCTGGAGATTGTAGCTGTCGGGAAAGCAGACTTGTGGAAGGGAGTTCCACAGGCGGGAAGCGCGAGAAAAGAAGCTGTTGGAGTAGAATTTACGGTTACATCTTATCGGTTTAACTGTAAAAGGGTGGGACCTAGTTGCTAATCTAGTATCTCGTGAAAATTCCTGCTTAGGCGGCACCAGTGCTCTAAGTTCATCGGAGCAGAAGCCATGAAAGTACTTGTAGAAGAGGCACAGGGAAGCCACATCACGCCGGTGAGAGAGTGGTTGCAGCCAGTCTGCCAAGTCAGTATCAACCACGTTACAGATCCTCCTTTGTATTTTGTCAAGAAGCCCAAGGAGAGCAGCAGGGGCACCCTACCAGATATGGCAGCAGTATTCAATACATGGGCGGATGGTAGATTTGTATATGTGCAGGATATATTCAGGCGGGAAAAACTTTCTGGCCCTGCACAGAGAGCCGACTTTCATGGCGGCAGATTTGGCAATGGATTGAATATAGTCATTCCATTTGAGGTCCGCCGAACGTTTAAGGCCAAGGAGGCGTAGTGTTTTACTCTCTGGGAGGCAAGCCTGTTCCATGCTAATGGGAGGTAGATGCGATTGTCTATGGTGGTTAGTTGATAACAGCTTCGTTTTAGAAGCATTGAAATTTACTAGCCATTTCCTACCCCATGCCACTACGGATTGGAGGTCCTTCTCAAGCTCGGCAGCGATGTTCGATTTGTCGCCCACACCAGGTTTTTTTATCGAGGCGAGAGTAGATTATGGTGTCATCGGCGTACATGCCTACTTGGGATCTAATGGCGTCGCGGAGATCATTAATGTACATCAGAAAGAGCGTGAGACCTAGGATAGAACCTTGAGGGACGCCCGCGTTCTTATGCTAGTTTTGGGAGGCATGCCCATTTAATACTACCTTCAATGTGCGGTTAGAGAGGAATGACTGGATGAGGTCAAACAGATGTCCAGTTATACCGTAGCTCCGCAATCTGCATAAGAGGCCAGCGTGCCAGACACTGTCGAACGCTTTGGAGATATCCAAGGCAACGGTTCGGGCTTCGCCATTCTTGTCAAGAGCCCGGTATATGTACTCGGTAATGGTCGTTAGCATATCAGCAGTAGACCTGGTGAAGCGAAACCCGTACTATTTGTCAGAGAGAAGTCTGTGGGCCGTGAGATGCTGAATCACCTCGGCGTTGATAATGGCTTCGAAAACTTTGCCGAATATCGGAAGGAGACTAATAGGACGGTAATTGGCGTGGTTAGAGGGTTCGTCAGAATTCTTAAATATAGGAACTACACAGGAGGACTTTCAACAGGCAGGGAAACAGGAAGCAGATAGGCAGAGGTTGTAGAGTTTAGAGAGAACAGAGGAGAGTTCTGGGGCACATTTCTTCAGTACTATGATTGGGATTCCGTCCCCGCCACACGCTTTGTGTGGGTCAGGTTGTGCAATTATCTTGGAGACCACCGAGGGTGTAATGTGTACTTTATATAGTTGAGCCTTAGTTCTGGGTGGGATGTCGGGTGTAGGTATTCCTAACGAGTCCAGTGTCGAATTGGTGAAGAATCTACGGGCAAAGCATTCAGCCTTGTCCGCTGGGGAGGTGAGAACTTCAAATTCGTTGATTAGTGGGGGTATTGAAGTCTTGCTCTTGTTGAGCACGCTTTTGCAGAGTCGCCCGTAATCTGTGGAGCCGAACTTAGAGACTGCTATGCATTGCTTCATTTCGAAAGTAAAACCCCTCTTAGCTTCGTTCAGTACTTTTTACACTTATTACGTGCTGAGGCGAAAAGGCGCCTGTTTTTGGTTCGACGAGCACCTTCGATAGAGCTGGAAGAAATGGTTCCGGTGGACAATGGCGGCCGAGCAAGCGGGTGAGAACAAGGAGGACGAATTTGATTTTAGCTGGAATTTCCTGGCCGGAATAAAAGCATCGATGCCAGCCTTAACCCAAGAGGAGACCTCTGACGCACAGTCTTCGACAGGAAGATCGAAGACGTTGTTCCAGGGGACGTCGCAGAGGAAGTCTCGGAACGAGTCCCAGTCTGCTCTCTGGTAGCAGTATGATATTCTGCTGGTCTGGTTTTCTTGGGTAGAGTAAGAGCGGATTGAGATGTTGACGGAAACTACGGCGTGGTCAGAGTTTCCGAGGAGACAGAGCTGCCTGGTAGTGCAGGAGTTTGGAATGGAAGTAAAGCAGAGGTCGAGTCAGGAGACCCTTCCGTTAGGGTTATTAGAGAAACGCGTGGGGAAGTCCACCACTTGCGTTAGAGCTTGGATTATTGAAAAATACATGGTGCGAATCCCAGCAAGGTCGGTGACAGAGTTTTCAAGCCACTTGGTGTGGTGGGCTTTAAAATCGCCAAACACAAATATATGGGCAGATGGGTGAGAAGAAATGGCCTTGTCGGTCTTGATAGAGATGCTATAGAGGAAGAAGAGATAGCTAACCTGAAGCACATGAAAGAATGATCCAGGGATTCAAGAGATGTGACCCTGGTTAGAGGGAGTTGTTCGATGACATATACACCAAGCCCATGCATATGGACATTGGAGTCCTTCCTGAAGAGGGGAAGGTTACCAGGAACGAACAGCTCCGAGGAAGGGATAGAAGGGTCAAGGTTAGTCTCACATATAGCTAAGATATCGGGTGAGTTAGTTTGGAGGAATGATTCTACACTATCAAAGTTACTGCGGATACCTCGTATGTTTGTGAAGGAATCCCCCAGGTTTGTCGTACTATCCTACAAAATGTGTGTAGGCCTATTGGCGGAGAATTTAAAATGCAATAAGACGTCCGCACCGAGAATAGATGTTTTAACCCGAACTATAGTAAATATCCATGGAAAAGGACCGTCGCAATCCTAAATTTAATGTTACTGAAACCTCTCCAAATGTGTCAACTTTTTAACTGTTTGCCGCCTGTCAGGTGTGTAACCCTATTTTTGCATATGAAAAAAATTATAATTCTTAGTTTAATACGACGGAGCGAAATAAATTATTATTAGTGGTATTTTTGATTTTACAGTTTATTGTAAATCGCAATATGAGCTCTGATTAGAAATATTTAATACTTGTGTGCTTGTAAAATCCGAAAAACAGAAAATAAACTAGCTGAAAATTGAAGAGAGAAGACAGGAAAAATATATTCTTGCATTCTTTATTCAAAAGTCGATCAGAAGCTTTGGTTTATTTTAATTTTAATTTTTTTTTTTTTTTTTTTTTTTTTTTTGCCGGTAAAAGTAGAAAATAGAGATAGTCAAAACAAGACGGTCAGGATTTTTAATGGGATTAGGGTAAGATCAGATCCTTAGTTTCCAAATTGCTGGGAAAGGATTTGAAAATTTGAAAACCTAAAATGAAGTAAACACGAAGAAGAAGAAGAGGAAGAGAAATTACGCCAGAACAGGTGTTGCTGGCCCATTGGTTGAACCAAACCTCCCACTTTGAGATGTGTAGGTGGAAGTAATCTTATTGGTCAAAGATTTGATTTGCATAAGATACCCCGGGTCTCTCCGCATCCCATAAGAGAATTTGGTATAAAAATAGGGATCCCGAGTAGCAAAGAGTTTGTTTTTGCAGTTCGTTGATTTACAGTGGAGATGCAACGACTGAGAAAAAAGGGTTTCCAACTGGGGGCCACGACCAAGAAGATCGATCGCTTTCCATAGAGATCATGGCTGAAGATGTAAAGAAATGTAGAAAAGCCTGCCGCCGATCGACTTAAAAGAGTTAAAGTCGAATAATGCGCCTCTGATAGAGTCTTGGCTAAAGAGGTATAAAAACAGATTGATCCGAGAAAGAGTTAAACTAGCTGAAAGGAGATTTTTTTTGTTGCAGAGCGAAAGAGACTAGACGAATCTACTATCATCACCAATCTTCCGCCACACTTCGGCCGTTTCCGCAAAACTTCGGTAAAGAGCTCGAAAAAGACTTTTTTTAACTTGGAAAATTGGAAACTCTGATTATTCTAAACGAAAACTTTCGCTCCGTCATAAAAATTGAATTCGACGATTTTACATTCTGCTTTTGTTGTTAATTATTTTTTTTTTATATATATAAAGACCTTTTCCATAACTTATCCAGCTGTCTTCGAACTTATTCATTTATTTTTATTTATTTATTTATTTATTTATTTTTATTTTTATTTTTATTTTTTTCTATTTTTTTTTTTTTTTTGTGCCGTGTTTTATTTTATCAACATAAGTGTACACGTGTGTCCGGTCTGGTTTGAGGTGGTAGAAAAACGGCTACCGGATTTTCAACGTGTCTTTCCTGAGATCAAAGTTCACAGTTGTAATACGCGTCTTGAGGACTAGCTGCTGTGACGAGACCATCATGATTAGCGACCCAAGAGCGTCGTCATAATTGGTGCCGTGTTCGACAGCATCAACCCTGACTCAGGTTCCGGTAATTATCATCATTGGCGTCCGTGATCGTTTAGGGGCCAGCCAGTGAGACAGCCAGGCCAGGTGTGACAGGTGAATGAAAATTTATTGTTAAGCCTTGAGGGTTTTGGCTAGACAACATTTATTTGAGTGACAATAAAGCCGTAGGGAGATGTTTAATGTTTATTAATTCGGCCTTGTGTTATACATAACCGAACTCCGTAAAACTGAGGATAATTCGCTATCATCAGAAGGTTGGAGATTGGAATGTGTGGAAGAATAAAACTATACCTTTGCATGTTTAAATAGCAATTTATTGATAGAAAAGCATAACATGAATTGGTAAAGTTGAACGTTCCAAGAGAAATAGTATTAACAGGTTAAGGGTATCAAGAGTTCGTTGAAATGTTCGTAGTAGAGTGAGTTTATGTGTACGTAGGCAGGAACGTATGTGTGTATGTATGTATGTATGTATGAGCGTTTATTGTTGGATAGGATAGTCTTCGATGTTATCGCTCAAGGTGAATAGTGAAAAGAAAGGAGGTGAGAGAGAAAGAGAGGTGAGAGCTTAAGATAGAGACTGTAATAATAATAACGATCGCTTTTTGTTAACCAAGGGTACGTGTTAATTACACTCGTCTCTTGACTCTCTGGCTCCGGTCAAGCTTACTCCGTCTTTTATTTCGTTTGGGAATTCAATCCCGGATGTGAATATGGCCTTTCCATTAGACGACAAACATTATCATCGAGGTGTGAAATTTTGCG
The DNA here is from genome assembly GCA_037127315.1 of Ascarosepion bandense. Lineage (NCBI taxonomy): Eukaryota > Metazoa > Mollusca > Cephalopoda > Sepiida > Sepiidae > Ascarosepion > Ascarosepion bandense. The sequence goes on from JBBBDQ010000934.1 coordinate 3,567,403, forward strand.
AGATTGTGTGTGTTAAGCAAAGTTTGTAAATTAGAGAAAATTCGTTTATTTCTAATAAAATCAATGAGTCAGTGCTTAGCATTTGAATTTTTAATTCTAGAACTTGTTTTGTTTACCACACCAGTATCAATCAGGAACAGATATCCGATTGTTCGACCTCGAAAATAAAACACACGACTTTTCAAACGTCTACCCGTACCAAAGGTCGTCTCTTCCTGCTGCCGGGATGATCGCTTCCCGTATGTTGTATTGAATTATTTGCTGAATTCACACTCCACCCACGTCGATTCACTCTTTTATTTATTTATTTTTTCCTTTGCTTCAGTTGGAGGAGATAGACTAAAATATTACCCCGTTCACACTCCACCCACGTCTATTGAACAGGTGAAGAGGCTTCATCCATTGTTTCCTGCTTAGGAGCAGGTTTCCGGCTTTCACTTTTCCAAACTTTTTACTTTTTCTTCAATTGGATAGGTAGATTAAACTATCGCCTGGTTCACAATCCACCCACGTCTATTGATCAGGTGAAGAGGCTCATCCCTTGTTTCCTGCTTAGGATATGGTTTCCGGCTTTCACTTTTCCAAACTTTTACTTTTTTCTTCAATTGGAGTAGGTAGACCAAACTATCGTTCGTCTTAACCAATTCACGTTCATTGGATCAGGTGAAGAGGCTCATCCCTTGTTTCCTGTTTAACATAGCCGCTTGCTTCTTCTAAACTTTCGTCAATTTGGAGTAGGTAGACCAACCACGCCTGTCTTATAATCCACCTACGTTCATTGACTCTGAAGAGGCTCATCCTTTGTTTCCTGCTTAGGATATGGTTTCCGGCTTTCACTTTTTCAAACTTTTTACTTTTTTTTCTTCAATTGGAGTAGTAATTAAACTATCGCCTGTTCACAATCCACCCACGTCTATTGATCAGGTGAGGCTCATCCCTTGTTTCCTGCTTAGGATATGGTTTCCGGCTTTCACTTTTCCAAACTTTTATTTTTCTTCAATTGGAGTAGGTAGACCAAACGTAATATCACCGCCCGGTTCACAATCCACCCACGTCTATTGATCAGTGAAGAGGCTCATCCTTGTTTCCTGCTTAGAACATAGTTTTCGCCTTCGTACTCTTCAAACTTTTTTATTTTTTCTTCTAATTGGAGTAGGTAGATTAAATCATCGTTCGGTTTACAATCCACCCATACTATTGATCAGTGAAGAGGCTCATCCCTTGTTTCCTGCTTAGGATATGGTTTCAAGCCACTTTTTCCAAAACTTTTACTTTTTTCACTGAGTAGGTAGACTCGAAATCATTTTTCCGCCTGGTTCACAATCCAACGTCAAGTTCATTGGATCAGTGAAGAGGTCGTATCCCTTGTTTCCTGCTTAGGATATGGTTTCCGGCTTTCACTTTTCCAAACTTTTTACTTTTCTTCGTCGGAGTAGGTAGACCAAACTATCGCCTGGTTCACAATCCACCCAATGTCTATTGATCAGGTGAAGAGGCTCATCCCTTGTTTCCTGCTTAGAATATGGTTTTCGCCACTTTCTTCTCTCAAACCCTTACTTTTTCTTCAATTGGAGTAGGTAGATGAAACCGCCCAGTTCAATCCACCCACGTCTATTGATCAGGTGGAAGAGGCTCATCCTTTGTTTCCTGCTTAGGATATGGTTTCGGCTTTCACTTTTCCAAACTTTTACTTTTTTCTTCAATTGGAGTAGGTAGACTAAACTATCGCCTGGTTCACAATCCACCCACGTCTATTGATCAGGTAGGCTCATCCTTGTTTCCTGCTTAGGATATGGTTTTGTCACTTTTCCAAACTTTTTTACTTTTTCTTCAATTGGTGCACTAAACTATCGCCTGGTTCACAATCCACCCACGTCTATTGATCAGGTACATGTTCATCCCTTGTTTCCTGCTTAGGATATGGTTTTTGGCTTTCACTTTTCCAAACTTTTTACTTTTTTCTTCAATTGGAGTAGGTAGACCAAACTATCGCCTGGTTCACAATCCACCCACGTTCATTGACTGAAGAAGAGGCTCATCCCTTTGTTTCCTGCTTAGAATATGGTTTTCGGCCTTCACTTTTCTCCAAACCCTTTTACTTTTTCTTCAATTAGAGTAGGTAGACTAAACTATCGCCTGGTTCACAATCCACCCACGTCTATTGATCAGTGAAGAGGCTTTCATCCCTTGTTTCCTGCTTAGGATATGGCTTCGGCTTTCACTTTTCCAAACTTTTACTTTTTTCTTCAATTGGAGTAGGTAGACTAAACTATCGCCTGGTTCAAAATCTCACTCACGTCTATTGATCAGTAATATGCCCATCCTTGTTTCCTGCTTAGGATATGGCTCGGCTTTCACTTTTCCAAACTTTTTTACTTTTTTCTTTCAATTGGAGTAGGTAGACCAAACTATCGCCTGGTTCACAATCCGTCTATCGCTCTTTATTGATCAGGTGAAGAGGCTCATCCTCGTTTCCTGCTTAGGAATATGTTTTGGCCACTTTTCAAACTTTTTACTTTTTTCTTCAATTGGAGTAGGTAGACTAAACTATCGCCTGGTTCACAATCCACCCCACGTCTATTGATCAGTGAAGAGGCTCATCCCTTGTTTCCTGTTTAGGATGCGGTTTCCGGCTTTCTCTTTTCCAATCTTTTCACTATTTTTTTCAATTGGACTAGATACACTAAACTATCGCCCGGTTCACACTCCACCCACGTCTGTTGAACAGGTGAAGAGGCTCATCGTTTCCTGCTTAGAATATGGTTTCCGGCTTTCTCTTTTCCAATCTTTTTACTCTTACTAGCCCTCTGCGCTTCAGTGACGTTACTGCCTTGCTCGGGGTGATATGATTAAAAAAATAAATAAATAAAAATAATTTATGTCGAAATTTCAAGGTTTTATGGACCATTTGGTCAGGTATCCATAGTTATAGTGACACCAGCACTTGTCAAATATGTGACCTTCTTTCAATGCGGAAGGTGATTTGTGCTTGTTCTTGTGTGGTGAATATGAGCATCTGGCCAAAATTACTACGCGAACGACGATCTCGCCGTGTATTGTCTGTTAGAGACTTTAAAGTCAGTCAGTTAAGTGCCATACGTGATACACGCTGGGCGATCATGTCTCGAAAGAGACATGACTGACTGGGCAGAAGATTAACTTACAGTAGATTGCCATTGCTTTCTGCGGTAGACTGGTTGCCGACCAAGGCTATAGAACCCAATCTGTCCTGCTATTTAACCCATAACTGGTAGGAAGAGACGGATTAATACCTTTCCCGAGGGTATTTGCGCGTAAGTGAATACAATGGATTCAACTGGAATTCGAACTCAGCTCCCCCGGTTTCTCGTTCCGAGCCGATATCCACTGTACCACAACGCACATCCACAAAGTAAGGTTCGCTAAACTTTCATTTGTCTGCATTAAATCGTGCGGGTTGCTAATGTACGCAATATTAGGTATCTGAACTGTATTGAAAAGAGCTCTTCTGTGTTTATTATCGTTAATTTTATCAGCTATTTCAGCAAGTCAATCCAACTCTAGCTCGTCAGGGGGTGAGGCAAGAATCTGAGTCGTATAAGCGTGTAATTTCTTCTTCTTCTGTGTGACCTGTCCTTTCAGGACGTAGGCGATCATGGCTTTCCACGTCTCCCTATCCCTGGTGGCTCTTAGCACGCCTTCTCCTTTTACACCATGCAATCTTCGTTCTATCATCCATCTGATTAAGTCCTTCAAATATGTTATCCGCTGCTTTCCCCTGTTTCTTTTCCCCTCTATCTGGCCTGTTAGTATCAGGTTCTCCAAGCCCTCCTTCCTCATTGCATGTCCCAGGACCTTCAGCTGTCTCTTCCTGATTCCCAGTATTAATTTCCTTTTCGTTTTCGTCATTTCCAAAACCTCATCATTGCTCACATGCTCGATTCATGATATTCGCAGCATCCTTCTGTAGAACCACATTTCAGTTGCTTCAAGTTTTTCCTTCATCTTTAATGATATTCTCCAGCATTCACTGCCATATTGAAGAACTGACAACACATAGCAATCCAGTACTCTTTTCTTTGTTTCTAGCGAAATTGTCCTGTTTCTTAATACTCTACTCAGCTTCTGGAATGCATCCTTGTGCTTTTGGATCTCAGGAATATAAATGTATAGAAACTGCTGTGACCACAAAGTGAGGGGTCAGTTTATATATTGATTGTAATATGGAACTGATCCCCTACTTTGTATTCAGTATGCTATTGTAGAACCACATTTCAGTTGCTTCAAGTTTTTCCTTCATCTTTAATGATATTCTCCAGCATTCACTTCCATATAATGAAGAACCGACATCACATACCAATTTTGTACTCTCTCTTGTTTCTAGTGAAAGTTTCTTGTGTTTTAATACTTTACTCAACTTCTGGAATGCTTCTTTCGCCATGCCAACTACTATGATTTCACCTTTTTTATCAACTGTGTGGATTTCAGGTAGCCAAGGTTTAGAAGAATCGTGAAGATTTCTTTCCTTAGATTCTCCTGTGTAGTGGATAATTTTATTCCTAAGCGTATCGTAATGCGTCTTTGATGGCATCTCATTAAGTAAGTTGGCAACTTCCAATGCTACGTCCACCGGGGGTTTTTCAACGACGATTGCGTATCGGGCGTACTGGGAGATTGTCTTTTCTGCAGTAAAGACTGCACTTTATTGCGAAAACCAGACTTGTACGTTAGTCTGATTATATACTTGAAGATTTACTGATACTGTCGCTTCCATGTTATCTCCTATAATTGAATATATTTTAGTAAGTTACGGATTAGAAGTATTGTTCTCTGGTTAATGTTGTCTACATCAACACTTCGCACATTCGTGTGTCGGAGTTACCAAATTTGTAGGGGGTTAAATTACCTCGAAATAAGTTGGGTTTCACAATGTTTGTAGGCGTGATAATTACCTACATTTAACAAGTCAGGGTCACCAATTTGGGCGAGATTGCTGACACCCAACAGCACTTATATTAACACAAATCTAACGAAATAAATAACAAGAAAGTAATAATGTTCAAAGCAAAAATATTGACTCAACAATAAAAATAAATAGTAACGAAAGTAATGTTCTGACATTTGTTGAATATGTAGTTTAAATAGCTTCAATGTCTTTGCATGTTTGTATTAAAGTGCTAACAAAGTTTTAATTGGAAAAAAATTTGTCGTTGAATTATGTGTACGAAAATGAGAATGAATATTACAATATTATTGTGTTTATATAAAATTTAATCAGTTCGAGTTTGTGAAATATTGTGTTAATGTTGTTTTTCTTTACTTGGTTGTCTATATTTGATCAGTTTTTTTTTGCATTTTGGTTTGCTTCTATAAATTCGTTTGCTTCAGTTGAAAAATATATTACAGACTGGGTTTGATGTTAAAAGTAATTTTCAACGTTTTGTATGAATACTAAAATGGCGACACGTTCGGTGTTAGTGTTTGTATTGTATTTTCCGAACTCCCTTTATTTTGGTCGTTTACGTCTCCTTTGTTATGTTGTTGACATACATTGTCTTTACTCGATTGTCTTTATTTAATCTGTTTTTTGCCTTTTGGTTTGCTTTTATAAAGTCGTTTGCTTCAGTTGAAAAATATATTACAGACTGGGTTTGATGTTCAAAGTAATTTTCAACGTTTTGTCTGAATACAAGAATGACGACACGTTCGGTCTTAGCTTTTTTATTGTAATTTTACCAACTCCCACTCTTTTTAAGTGTCCTTTATATACAAAACATGCGTCACGTGATTGAACCGATTGACTTAACGTAAATAGTGTTTTTGTTAGGGTCACTATGTTGCTACAAATTAGACGTAGTTGAAAACGCGTAATTTATATTTCTATAATTCTTTTAGTCATTCAGAATTCGTTGCTACATGATTTAGTTGGGAGCCTGTTTTAAATTGAGTTTTGCTAACGATATATTATTTTATCCTATAGATAGATAGATAGATAGATAGATAGATAGATAGATAAACATACAAATATATATATATATACATACATGTGTATGTGTGTGTGTATGTGTGTTAAAAACAGACATATTTTTAACTGACACTCTTATTTGAGTAGATATTCTGTTTTTAATTAAACAGTATAATTATATAAATAAGTCTGCCGGCCTGAGTATTTTTGAGAAATTTTGTTAGAAAAATGTGTGTCCTTTGGCAGGAATCGAACCTACGATCGCTAACAATTGGTGAATAGATGACTTGCCTATGTTGTTAGGTAATTTTAATATTTTTCTATTAAAAATCTTACTTTGTGGGTTATTTGGGTTAAAATGTTTGTCTATGAATTTCAGAAAGTATTGACGGACATCAATATTAGATAGTTGTCAGAAAAAGGAGTTGAACCACACACACACACACACACACACACATATATATATGTGTGTGTGTGTGTATGTATGTGTGTGTGTGTGTGTATATATATATATATTTTTTTTCTTTTACTGTCTCTAGTTTTATTTATTTTAGTATTTTTAGAGGATTCTTTGTAGACTAATTCTTTCTTAAAACCACTTTTTTGAGGACGTTATTATAAGGAATTTTATTTTCATCAAATATTTTATTATTGCATGATAATTTATTAATTTTGCTATTTACAGTGGCAAGAATATTTTTTTTTGGTTAGGTTGGTTGGAGTTGACATTTCTTGATGATTAGAGTTTCACTGTCTTTGCGATAACGTTTAAAATAATAATAACGAAAATAATAATAATAATAATAATAATAATTAATAATTATTATTATTATTATTATTATTATTATTATTATGTCATTTTTCATCATATTTCGATTTCTGCTTTGGTCTCACTACCAACCAAGTCTGCGGGGAGACCTAAGGCAGGTCGTGGCGTGTTGTTATGGCTCCATTTCATGTTTTTCTATCTTCCCTATCATCCCCAGCATTACATAGATAAAGTTTTCCTCAGTGTGTGGGCTGTACTTAATAAGACAATTTTTTGTATATCTCTTAAGCTGGGGTTTCCAGGGATTCTTTCAATGTGTTGTTTTGTTCCATTTTTTATCATTCCAAGTGCACCTACTATCACTGGCACAACTCTTGTTTTCAATTTCCACATTTTTTCTATTTCAATTTCCAGGTCTTTATATTTTGACAGTTTTTCAAATTCCTTGATTGCTATGTTACAATCCGCTGGACAAGCCATATCAATTAATAGACAAGTTTTCTCCTTCTGGTTTTTAACAATAATGTCTGGCCTGTTTGCTTCAATTTTTCTGTCTGTGTAGAAGCTGTAATCCCATAGAATGGTTACATCTTCTATTTCTGTAACCGGTGCTGGGTGATGTTCATACCAGTGTTTGTTTACAGATTTTCCATAATGTTTGCACATTGCCCAATGTAAATATTGCCCAACTCTATCGTGATGATTTTTATATTCATTTGGGGCAAGCACAGAACAGCCTGAGATTAGGTGGTCTATTGTTTCTTGGTGTTTATCACAAAACCTGCATTTTGGATCCATATTATTATGCATAATATTTGCCTGAAAGTTTCTCGTGAAAAGACTTTGTTCTTGTGCTGCAAGAATAAAGCCTTCAGTTTCAGACTTTAATCCAGATGCACGTAACCATCGATGAGTATTAACTTTGTCAACATTAGATTTATTGGCACGTACTGGATATTGGCCATGCAGAGGTTTGTCTTGCCAGCGCTGTTTCATCTGTTCAAGAGCTTTATCTTTGGCTTTCATTTTCATATTTTTTGCCGCAATAGTTGGTTCTTGGCTTCTGTTTTGCTTTTCTACAGAATCTACTAACTGTAAATCTTGTTTGTATTTACTGCCTTCTTTTATTATTGAATATTTTTTCTTTCTTTCTTCATGTTGCCTTACTAATTGTATCATCCAATCCTTTGTTGTTTCTATGTATGTTAGTAAGCCAATAGTTGTTGTCTTGTATGACAATTCTAGCTGAATAAGACCTCTTCCACCTTCTTTACTGGGTATGTATAGACGGTCTACATCAGCCTTTGGATGATGCATCTTATGCTTAGAAAGAAGCTTTCTTGTTTTAGCATCCATTCGCCTGATGTCGTTTAGAGTCCAGTTTAAGATGTTAAAGCTATATTGGACAACTGGGATTGCAATGCTATTAATGGCCATAACTCTGTTCTGTGAATTTAATTCAGTTTTTAATATCATTCGTAGCCTTCTATAGTACTCTTTACGCACTATTTCTTTCATTTTTTTATGTTTTCGCTCTCATTTACACCTAGGTATTTATAAGCTTCTTCTGGTTTCAATTCTTTTATTGTTACAGCAGGGTCTAGGCTAATTGAGGATGTTTCTTGTATTGATCCACGTAAAACTGTAGCTTTAGCACATTTATTCAAATTAAATTTCATTCCAATGTCTTCGCTGAAGCATTTTACAGTTTGCAGAAGACCTTCCAGCTCATTATCATTCTTAGCATATAACTTTAAGTCATCCATGTAAAATAGATGGCTTATTTTCTTTTGGCCTATTTTATAACCACATTCTGTCTTATTAAGTTGACTGGTTAGTGCTATTAATGATATGCAGAATAGTAAGGGAGATAAAGAATCACCTTGAAATATACCTCTTTTGATGTTTATTTCATCAGACTTATAGGTTCCATTTATATCATTGAGGTAAAGGGTTGTTTTCCACATAGACATGCACTGTTTGATGAAATTGATGATGACGGGCGATATCTTGTATATATTTAAAGTCTTTAAAATCCAGTCATGTGGCACACTATCGAATGCCTTTCGATAATCTATCCAGGCAGTACTAAGATTTTTCTTTGTACTGTAGCAGTTTTCCAGGATCATTTTTTTAATTAGCAATTGGTCTTTACAACCATAAGAGCCACGTTTGCACCCTTTTTGTTCAAGCGGTATCATGTCATTTCTTTCTAAGAATAAATATGTCTGTTTTGTTAAAATAGATGTTAATAGTTTATATGTTGTCGGAAGACATGTAATTGGTCTGTAGTTTTTCGGGTTGTTTGTGTCACCATTCTTGGGTAGAAGAAATGTAATTCCTTTGGTCATCCATGCAGGAATTTTAGTGGGATCGTCAACCATTTCTTGAAGTTCTTTGGCTAGTTTTTTATGTGCTGCATTTAAATAATATAGCCAAAAGTTAGGAATTTTATCTATACCTGGGAATTTCCAATTGTGTGCTTTTTTTAGTGCAAATTTAACATCATCTTCTGTAATTCCAGACCATGTCTGTTCGGGTTTATTTTTCATTCGTTCTATCTCTTGCGTAATCCAATGTACTTCCTTGCTAAGTTCTTTAGGGCAAGCCCATATCTTTTCCCAGAACTGTGTGACTTCTTCCATTCTGGGGGGTACTGTCACTTCAATTCTTTTTTTACCTATTTCCCTGTAAAATCTCTTTGTATCAGTCTGAAAGATCTTGTTTTGTCTATAAAATTTTGCTCTTTTTTCATAGCGTCTTATTCTTTGAGCCTTCAGTTGGATTTTTTGCTTTATTTTTTCTTTATTTGATAAGACTTCATTTTCATTCCTGATGTTATATTTTTTTTCGACTCTTCTTCTTTTCCTAGTTCTTACATTTATTCCTCTACTCAGTTCATCCAGTACTGACAGTTCACTTCTTAGTTGTTCGATTTCTTTTTCGATTTTTCTTTTCCAAGGTGGATCTTCACGTCTGCGTGACTGCCTTGTTTTTATTTTGATGTTTAATTTTTTTGTTGCTGCTGTTGCTGATGCATATATTACTTCGTTAAGATTTGTATTCGGGTCTTCATCCAGTATTGATTTCAGTGCTGCATTGTACAATTTAATAGTTCGGAGGTTTTGTTTTGTTGGTTGGAATTTTGGGAGCTGTTCACGTTCCTCCATTGTAATACTTTGTATTTGACTTAGCTGGTTTTTTATTTCTATCTTGGCTTCCTGTATATTGTTCTTATTTTCCGTCAAATAATTATCTTCGATGTGTTCTGAACTAATTTTATTTTTGTCTTTTAACTGACTCAGACTCAGATCGCACCTTTCCAGCACTTTTAGACTTACATCATTATCTTCGCAGTGATTTGCGTGTTTCACGGTTTCTACATTATGACCTGTGATTTGTTTGATTATTATTATTATTATTATTATTATTATTATTATCAATAGGTTACGTTGCTTAAAATAAAGATATATCAACTTTTGATCGGCGAATCTCTGCCGAAAATTGTTAAATTTTCTTTTTTTTAATAGTATTTTTCCAAAAGGTAAAGAAAGATGGAAAATAAATTGTTCCCACAGAAAATGGCTGAAAGTGACGAATATAAAATGTATATAATATGTAAAAAAAAAAAAAAATGACAAAAGAGACACTAATGTAATAAAATGCAATAAGATCCCAAGCAGGCATATACGCTGACGATACTACGATTTACTCTCGCATCGATCAAAAATCTGCCGAGGCTTACAAAGCAAACCTCGCTGCCGAGCTTGAAAAGGACTTCTAATCCGTAGCCGAATGGGTTAAGAAATGGCTCGTGAATTTTAATGCTCCCTAAACGAAGCTGCTATCTATTAACCATCTCAGACAATCGCATCTATCCACCATTAACAAGGATCAGGCAAGTTTCCCAAAAAGTAAAACACTGCGCCTCCTCGGGTTAACTCTCACAACAGACCTCAAGTGGAATGACTATATAGAATACATAGCTAAGAAAGTTGGTTTTCTGTGTTGGGCCAGGAATTTTTTCCCGTCTGAAACAATCCTGCACATATATAAATTGAATACTGCTACCATATATGGTCAAGTGCTGTTTCCTTCATCTTTGATTAAAATGTCCAGCATTCGCTGCCATATTGAAGGACAGACATCACATAAAAACCCAGTAATTTTTTTCCAGCGAAATCTTGTCTCTTAATGCTCTATTCGGCTTCCGGAAAGCATGTTTTGCAATGCCAATGCACCTTCAGATCTGTCTGTCACACTTTCCATCCTCTGTTAGAACACTTCCCAGACGATCGGTTCTCTGTGCAGGGCCAGGAAGTTTTTCCCGTCTGAAACAATCCTGCACATATACAAATCCACTATCCGTCCGTGCATTGAATACTGCTGCCATATCTGGTCGGGTGCTCCTGCTATCCACCTAGGTGTCCTTGACAAAATCCAACGGACAATGTGTAATGTGATCGACCCCGACTTGGCAGCTCAGATACAGTCATTTTCTCACCGGTGCAATGTGGCTTCCCTGTGTCTTTTCTACAAATATTTTTACGGCTACTGCTTCAATGAACTTAGCTCACTGGTGTCCCCTATATATGAATTTACTCGAGCCACAAGATTAGCAACTAGGTCCCACCCTTTTACTGTGAAACCAATAAATTGTAAACGCAAATTCTACTTCATCAGCTTCTTTTCTCGCACTTCCCGCCTGTGGAATTCCCTTCCATTTACTTACTTCCACGACAGCTACAATCTCCAAGAATTCAAATGTAAAGTCAATAGTCATCTCCTATCTCACTAACTTGCATTCTCTCTCTCTCTCTCTCTCTCTCTCTCATATGCTCCTTTCTTCGCTCACTCCACTCTCATCAGTATTCTCATCCTTCTTCTACCCTCATCCTGACACTCCCAGTAACCTGTTACTCTTTTTCATAACTTTCTTCCCTTGTAACCCTCTGCTCAACAGTGGCAGTAAGATGCCTTGCTTGTGGGGATACAGTTATATATATAAATAAAACGCAAATTCTACTTATCAGCTTCTTTTCTCGCACTTTCTGCCTGTGGAATTTACTTCCGTTTACTCGCTCCCCTGACAGCTGCAATCTCCAATAATTTAAATGTAAAGTCAATAGTCATCTCCTATCTCACTAACCTGCATCCTCTCTCTCGTGCTCCTTTCTTCGTCCACTCGACTCTCATCAGTATTCTCATCCTTCTCTTACCCACTTCCTGACATATATACAGACACACACAGGAATATTTTCCAAATATCTATCCCTGAGTTCGAATCCAGGATCTGTCGATATTCGTTTAACTAATTTATTATTCTAAGATTTACTAGCTTAGCTGGAAGGAGAAGAGCTAGATTTATATTTAAACAGAATTTGATAAACAAACAACGACTTTTAATGTGGATATAAAGTGGGGGTTCGATACTATATTACAATCAATATATAAACTGATTCCTCATTTTGTGACCACAGTATTTTCTGTACCATTATATTCCATAGAATACAAATAAATCTAAAAGACATGCCTGTGTAGCTAACCAGTTTTTCATAGATTTATTGATTCGTTTTCAACGTCTTATCAAGAGCCAAGAAATTATAATATGGATATAAAGTGGGGGATAAATTCTATGTAATAATCAATTTATAAACTGATCCCTCACTTTTTGACATCAGCAGATTCTATCTACTTATATTCCAGTGAATGTAAACACATCTAAAAGTCATGTCTGTGTAGCTAATCAGTATTTCATTGACTGATTGATTTGTTTTCTACGGCTTAACAACAGACAAGAAATTATAATGTCGATATAAAGTGAGGAATCATTTCTATATTATAATCAATTTACAAATTGATCCCTCATTTTTTGGCCACGGTAGTTTCTATGCTTTTATATTCCAGAGAATGTAAATAAATCTAAAAGACATGCCTGTGTAGCTAATCATTATTTCATTGTTTGATTCGTTTTCTACGGCTTATCAAAAAACAAAAAATTATAATGTATACATAAAGTGGGGGATCAATTTTATATTGCAATCAATTATAAATTGATCCCTCATTTTTTGACCACGGTAGTTTTTTATAATTTTATATTCCAGAGAATGTAAATAAATCTAAAAGACATGCCTGTGTAGCTAATCATTTTTTCATTGATCGATTCGTTTTCTACAGCTTATCAAAAGACAAGAAATTATAGTGTGGATATAAAGTGGGGGATCGATTCTATATTACAATCGATATACAAACTGATCCTTGATTTTGTGGCCACGCTATTTTCTATACGTTTATATTCCAGAGAATGCAATCAAATCTAAAATGCATGCCTATGTAGCTAACCAGTACTTTATTGACTGGTTATTTGATCATTTATCAATTTATTTATTTGCAGTTTATTTAAAGCCAGAAAATAAAATTTTAGATATAATGATGCTTTAGTGATATTACATTTCCAGAATCTTAAAAGATAACCTGCTGAAGTCGCCATTACTAGGAACGGCACTCATTCTGCGAATGGTTTGAGGTCAAAGATCAAAGTGACGTGATAAAGAGAAATAATAATATTAGATACTGTGTCGGGTAAGAAATAACAATAATTGGTTGATTTCTGAATTTGTTTAATTTCTTGATTGGTTATTTTGTTTCCTAGAAGACCGAGTGCATGATCATCAGCAAAAAGAGCAACCCAAAATGCCAAATACAGGTTGGTAGACACTAAAATCAAGCAGGTACAAAAATTTAGATACCCGGAAAGTGTTCTAACAGAAGACGGAAAGTGCAGCACAGAGATCCGAAGGCGAATTGGCATGGCGAAGGAAGCATTCCAGACGTTGATAGCAGACACGAAAAGGAAACTACAAGACCTCCTACAGAAGGTAGCTGAAGAGAGTGACAAGAAAGGACTACAAATAAAATGCAAGAAAACCGAATACATGGTCATCAGTAAAAAAGCAGCCCAAAATGCCAAATACAGGTGAGGAATACTAAAATCAAGCAGGTACAAAAATTCATTTACCTAGGAAGTGTTCTAACAGAAGACGGAAAGTGCGACACAGAAATCCGAAGGCGAATTGGCATGGCGAAGGAAGCATTCCAGAAGTTGAGTAAAGTATTAAGAAACATGACAATTTCACTAAAAACAAAGAAGAGAGTACTGGATTAATATGTGTTGTCCGTTCTTCAATATGGCAGTGAATGCTGGACAATATCATCAAAAATGAATGAAAAACTTGAAGCAACTGAAAAGTGGTTCTACAGAAGGATGCTGTGGATATCGCGAACTGAGCATGTGAGCAATGATTAGGTTTCGGAAAGTATGATGATGAAAAGGAAATGTGGTCCTACAAAAGCATAATGGATGTAAAGTGGGGGAACAGTTCTATATTACAATCAATATATAAACTGACCCCTCACTTTGTGGTCACAGCAGTTTCTATATATTTATATATTATATTATATGAGATCCAAAAGCACAAGGATGCATTCCAGGAGCTGAATAGAGTATTAAGGAACAGGACAATTTCGCTAGAAACAAAGAAGAGAGTACTGGATTTTCTATGTGATGTCGCTTCTTCAATATAGCAGTGAATGTTGGACAATATCATCAAAGATGAATGAAAAACTTGAAGCAACTGAAAAGTGGTTCTACAGAAGGATGCTGCGGATATCGTGGATCGAGCATGTGAGCAATGATTAGGTTTGGAAAGTATGAAGATGAAAAGGAAATTAATACTGAGCATCAGGAAGAGATAACTAAAGTTCCTGGGACATGCAATAAGGAAGGAGGGCTTGGAGAACCTGATACTAACAGGCCAGATAGATGGAAAAAGAGACAGAGGAAAGCAGCGGATAACATATTTGAAGGGCCTGAGCAGGTGGATAACAGAACGGGGGTTGCGTGGTGTTACAGGAGAAAGTATGTTCGTAGCCACCAGAAATAGGAAGACGTGGAAAGCCATGATCGCCTACGTCCTGAAAGCACAAGGCACATAGAAGAAGAGAAGATTTATTTTCTACGGCTTATCAACCCTTTACAGTTTAAAGCCAAAAATATTTTTAGATTGAAAGAAATTCTGCTACAATCTTTACTAATTAACCCATTTCTGTGAGGGCCAGGAAGTGTATTCATATCTTTGCCAAGAACGAGTCAAACCAGATTTCGAAGACGGCCTTCGATTAGAAAATACGAGTCATTATCCATTAGACCAACGGCACATCCAAGCTTACCGTACGTGGTATTCTCAAGCGCTCACACAACTGGGGCACCTCAAGTTGGTGTAATGGTTAATGAGCTTGTCAAGTTAAAACTATTGCAATTGACTAGAGAGTTCGATCCTCGCTTGATGTCCCATATTTTCGGCCTTGTGCCGCATCTAAGCTGCACTTAGAAAATCACCACTCAACTACCTGCTGATCAGGCTCAAGGTTGCTTAACTTCTGTGATCGTACGAGAGCCAGTTCTTCCACGTGATCTAGCAGAAAGTATACAATATTATTTTGCAGAAAAAATATTTATGTCAGTAGAAAGAGAAGTACTATTTTAAAATCCTTCAATTATTTTCTATCCACAGAAAAAGGTTATAAATAAATAAAAATAAAAATAGAAATAAATAATAAATAAATAATAAAAAAAAATAAATAAAGGTTATAAATAAATAAAAATTCATGATCAAGTGCCACTCAGCCGGAATGTAGGGAATTCCAGTTATATAATTATATAGCTATGCAATATTCTAGATAGATCAGTCAGTCAGTTAAATGCCATATCTGATACGCGCTTGGGCGATCATGTCTCGAAAGCGTCATGACTGACTGAGTAGAAGATTATCCTTCAGTAGGTTGCCATTACTTTCTGCGGTTGACTGGTTACCAGCCAAGGCTATAGATCCAAATCTGCCCTGTTATTTAACCCATAACTGGAGGATTTGTACGGTATTTGTGCGTAAGTGAATGCAAGGATTTCAACTGGAATTCGAACTCGGCTTCCAGATTTCTCGTTCCGAATCGATATTCACTGCATCACAACGTACATCCATTTAAAGAAACACATAGAGAACCTGGTATTTTAAAATGGTCACCCATCTAAGTACTGCCCAACTTCGATGTTGCTTTACTTCAGTGATAGGACGAAAATCGGTATATTCAACGTGATACGGCCGTAACCAGTCATAATTAGAATGTTTGTATAGATAAGTAAGTAACAATCCGGAGAGATAGATTGTGATGGACCGTCCGTCATGATGTCGTGATGGACCGTCCGTCGTGAATAGCAGTCACAAGTGAACCGCGCAGCAGTTGGTGTTCTTGCTAAGCGAAGAGAAAATATATAATTCTTTGAGTCTGTCGCGAGAAAAGGCTGAGACATCAAGTGAAAATATTACAAGTGCATCAAAAACTTCAACCTATATTTTATCTCCATATAATTCAAAACGATAGAAATACATGGCGTTTGACATCTTGAGGAAAGGGAAACTTCCTCACGGCTAACACAACCCGTTCATGGAATTGGTTTTGCTTAAGCTTTTGTCTGTTATGACCGATACAACAACGAATATCCTCAGCACAATTTCGCCATCTTTTCGGTGAGAGTTGACAGCTCTGCTGATTCCAACAAAGGCTTTACTCTCACTCGAGTGTCAGCAGACTCGACTGCCAATCATCTGTCAAAGCAAGGTGTGTCTGCCTGCCAAATTCTCCTGGAAAGAGATATTCTCTCGTATTGCGTCCGTCAGCATCGCCATTTTGTATAGTAATTATTTTCTCCAAATGAATCGATAACGTAATGCAACATCAATACAGGGCGCCCAGTAAAAAGGGGGTAAATTTATTATTACTGTTTTATATTTCAAGAATATTTGACTATTAAGTAAGCTTAAATAAATTTCATGAATATTCATGATCTTGTATCATCATTGGATTTTCGCGTAATTAATTCTGATTGGTTCTTTTCTGATCGATTAATTGTCGCTCGATCTTGTGACTCGTCATTTAAAGGTTATTTACAGACAACCTTCGTCTTTCGTCCCACACATCTCGTATGGCTAAACAACTCCCTGGCTTTGATCGTCAAGTTCTCTTACAAGAAGAACATCCGACATAGGGGTTGAAATTCTCCCTAAATGTTTCAGCCACATCAGTAATCACCAGTTTTCAACGTTTGTTTGACGTCTTTCAGAATTTACCGTTTTTTGTCTAAGGAATCCTATAATAATAATAATAATAATAATAATATGCATAATAATATGGATCCAAAATGCAGGTTTTGTGATAAACACCAAGAAACAATAGACCACCTAATCTCAGGCTGTTCTGTGCTTGCCCCAAATGAATATAAAAAGCGCCACGATAGAGTTGGGCAATATTTACATTGGGCAATGTGCAAACATTATGGAAAAGCTGTAAACAAACACTGGTATGAACATCACCCAGCACCGGTTACAGAAATAGAAGATGTAACCATTCTATGGGATTACAGCTTCTACACAGACAGAAAAATTGAAACAAACAGGCCAGACATTATTGTTAAAAACCAGAAGGAGAAAACTTGTCTATTAATTGATATGGCTTGTCCAGCGGATTGTAACATAGCAATCAAGGAATTTGAAAAACTGTCAAAATATAAAGACCTGGAAATTGAAATAGAAAAAATGTGGAAATTGAAAACAAGAGTTGTGTCAGTGATAGTAGGTGCACTTGGAATGATAAAAAATGGAACAAAACAACACATTGAAAGAATCCCTGGAAACCCCAGCTTAAGAGATATACAAAAAATTGTCTTATTAAGTACAGCCCACACACTAAGGAAAACTTTATCTATGTAATGCTAGGGATGATAGGGAAGATAGAAAAACATGAAATGGAGTCATAACAACACGCCACAACCTGCCTTAGGTCTCCCCGCAGACTTGGTTGGTAGTGAGACCAAAGCAGAAATCAAAATATGATGAAAAATGACATAATAATAATAATAATTTTGAATATTATATAATCAATTAGATCATTTATTTTCGACTATTGTTTTTATTGATATTTCCATCGTCTTAATTTCACTTGCTTTTTATTGCAACTACTCCTTCATTCCATCGTCCTTTTTTTACGAGAAAAGTTGTGATAGATTCATTGAAGAGATTAAAGAAATGCAAAAGAATGTTCTCAAAAGTACAGTGCAAATATTACGAATGAAATATGTAGACAATAGAAACCACAAGAAATAATAATAATAATAATAATAATAATAATAATAATAATAATAACGAATCAATAAATCATTGAAATAGTGATTAGATACACAGGCATGTTTTCAAATCTTTTTATATTCACGTACGAAGAAAGGTATGAATCTATATTTTCCCGGGCTAACTATGTATTAATTAGCAGTATAGCCCGGCATTGCTCGGGTGTAATGAACGCTTTAAAACTAATCCATGGTCCTGCATCTCAGACTCAGCCAAAAAATATTTGAAATAATAAAATAATTGCGACAATTTACCAATCGCACCTAATAAAATAATTGCGGCAATTTACCAATCGCATATATATATATATATATATATATATATATATATATATATATATTAGCAGTATAGCCCGGCGTTTCTCGGGTGTAATGAAAGCTTTAAAACTAATCCATGGTCCTGGAGCTCAGACTCAGCCTAAAGAATATTTGTGTGAATTATTGTGAAAATCGGATAAAAATTGTGGATTTGTAGAAAGGACATACAGACAGATAAAAAGACACACACAAACATCTTGCCTTATATATATATATATATATATATATATATATATATTATCGATTTTCTGCACTATTGTAAGAATGGCAACCTTGAACCTTCTGAATATCGTTTCTTATGTCTTTGTCTATGAGTGTACCAAATTTGATTAAAATCGGACCACTCCTTCTTATAGCCCGATTTTTTCGATTATCGATATTTATCGGGGGTTCCTCGACACAAAACCTAGCTAAGAACACTCAGAGACGCTTATAGTACAATTGTGTAAATTTTCAAGAAAATCGGTTCAGCCGTTTCGGAGTCTATAGATAACGGATACACACACACAGACACACACACATACATACACACACACAGAGACAAAGTTACATTAATTATATAAGTTTAGATTAGCAAGACTTGTATTTGTAAAACTATTATTAAATCCCAAAAATAAATTGTTATTTAGATTTCCGCATTTAATCATCCATAGATTGACATGCTGCTAAATAAAAACCAACAAAAGACAACCAAGCACCAATTTTTATAAATTCTGTATTGCGCAAGTAATTAAACTAATTAAATAAACTAACTCTACCGACACTTCTAAGATTTTTCTACATTTCTCAAACGACGATGCTGGTATATTTTACAAATATCCAATATTATCTTAGTATAATTCAAAGCGATGAACCCAAAGAAGAGATGACAGCATCCGGAATATAATCGTCGCCATTTGTGCAGCTTATAAGTTCTTGAAAGATCCAGTTGAAATGTTTGATACAAATTCCTTGCGTAATTGATTAATGTATTGTACGATTTATTTTCCAGAAATTATCACATTGCAAGATATCATTTCCCATTTGAATACAATATAAAAGCTCATTTTCATTTTTCATTCGTACGTTAGAATCGATGTGTTCCATAAATCTATTTGATGTGCAATTTCCTTTCATTATTTAATTACGAATATTCAAATAATCATCCGGTATCACAATTTACTGTTATACAGGGTGGACAAAAAGTCGCACTACCATTGAAAAACTGTATAACTTTTATGTTTGTCTACTAGACGTCATAGATAGGTTTTTCTCTATGTTACGACTTATCACATTTTATTTTTAATGATGTTTTATAGATTATGCAAAGACGTTCAGCAGAATACGCCACAAGGAATTGATGGAGATGCTAAGCTTTTGGGAAAGACATGTGACACGATAACTAGGCGTATATTAAGGCAAATTTGTAAAATATGTATTTTTTTTTAATCATCTCACCCCAAGCAAGGCATTCCACTGCCACTATTGCGCATGGGGCTACATAGGGGAAGGTAAAGAGAAGGAGTGGTTAGACATAGGGAATGTCAGGCGGAAGGTGACAGATGAGTAAGGATACCGAGGATGAGGGTTAGGCAGATGGGAAGAGTGCTTGATAGAATGGGAGCAGGTTAGTGTGTTAGGAGGTGTCTATTGACCTTACATTTAAACTCCTGGAGATTGTAGCCGTCGGGGAAGCAATCGTTTGGAAGAGAATTCCACAGTCGGGAAGTGCGAGGAAAGAAACTGTTGGAGTAGAAGTTGCGGCTGCATTTTATCGGTTTCACTGTAAAAGAGTGGGATCTAGTTGCTAATCTAGTATCTCGTGCAAATTCGTATTTAGGGGGCACCAGTGATCTAAGTTCATCGGAGCAGAAGCCGTGAAAGTATTTATAGAAGAGACACAGGGAAGCCACGTCGCGCCTGTGGGAGAGAGACTGCAGGCGGTCTGCCAAGTCGGTATCTATCACATTACAGACCCTCCTCTGAACCTTATCGAGAAGACCGAGGAGAACAGCAAGGGCACCCGACCAGATATGGCAGCAGTATTCAATGCACGAGCGGATGGTAGATTTATAAATGTGCAGGATAGATTTAGACGGAAAAAAACTTCCGGGCCCTACACAGAGAACCGACTTTCATAGCAGCGGATTTAGCAATGGATTCAATATAGTCATTCCATTTGAGGTCCGCTGAAAGTGTGAGACCAAGGAGGCGTAGTGCTTTAAATTATAATAGATTAAGAATAGAAAATGGTTAAGAATAGAAAAATAGTTTAAAAACATGTATTTCGTTTAACAAAAGTGAAAAAGAAAAGGAAAAATAAATAAATAAACGCTTTTTCTTTTATAAGTAAATTTAAAATATTTGACTAACTGATTTGATGTGATAAAAGATAAAGTTTAGGAAATAGATTTTTGAGTGACCAGGTCAAAAACTGTCTTTACTGTATCTTGACCACACATTAAGAAAATAAAGAAAAGATAATAAAATTTTCCCTTTCTCCAGGCAATAAAAAAACACCTGGTTACGGGTAAAGTGTCAGGGCTATAAAAACACCCGACGGCCTTCACAGGAAGCTTTATTAAAATAAAAAAAAATAAAAAAATCATGGAAAATACTAAGGCTAAGTGCAGACGGGATGTCTGCGGGAAGTTTACACATCAAAGGAAGGAAAATTTAAGTACCTTGAAATTTTGGACTTACAGTCACCAATGCTTATCTTTTGTTTTAAGCCGGTGGTCTAGTGAACTTCCGATTATTTCAATATAAATACAAGTGATTTTTCCGAGCCGATCAGTTCAGTTCAGTTCAGCTGGGCGTGAGCTTGAAGTAGCTGCGTGTGTCGGGCGCGCCGAGGAGGGGAAGCTCCGTCCGTTTGAGTCGGTCGGTTCGGCATTTGATCTCCATTAATTAAAGTTAGAGCTGAGTGTCACATCGCCTGCCCCAACTACAAGACTAACTCTGAACGTAATAAAGCATCGATTTAACTCATCCAAGTTGTGGAAGTTCGTTCCTTATAGTTCAACTTGTACCCCCTGCTTGAGGCTTCGACTTTTTCAACAAACCCCCGGCAACATCACAGCGTGGTAGAAACGACCGCCAGAGAAATTGTTCGGACATAAGAGTAATCAAGAATCTCGACTGGCAACAAACCGCATTTAAATTTTTGGCGTTTGTAGATATGTAAAAAAAAAAAAAAAAAAAACTGTACCGCTGATCTTTGAGATGCTAAATCAAAAATGCCAACAATGAAAGTCAAGCTTCTTCATTGTCATTGGACATCAAGCACAGATTTCAAGTAGATATAAATATATAAGGTAATATCTTAAAAATGAATGCTTATTTCAAATTATTATTTTCCAATTTTAAATTTACCGATTGTTATTCAAAGTCAGTCAGTCAGTTAAGTGCCATACGTGATACACGCTTGGGCGATCATGTCTCGAAAGAAGATTATCCTGCAGTAGGTTGCCATTGCTTTCTGCCGTAGACTGGTTGCCTGTCAAAGCTAAAGAGCCAAATCTGTCCTGTTACTTGACTCATAGCTAGAAGTATAAGAGATGTATTAGGAAGTAATTAGTGGGGGATCAGTTTATTACTTCATAACAATAAAAAACCGATCCCCCATTTTATGACCAGTATAAGCCTTAATCATAATTCCAACTATTAAATTCACTCAGTCAGTTAAGTGCCATACGTGATACACGCTTGGGCGATCATATCTCGAAAGAGACATGACTGACTGGGCAGAATATTATCCCGCAGTAGGTTGCCATTGCTTTCTGCGGTAGACTGGTTGCCGACCAAGGCTATAGAACCCAATCTGTCCTGCTATTTAACCCATAACTGGAAGGAAGGGACGGATTAATACCTTTCCCAAGGGTATTTGCGCGTAAGTGAATACAATGGACTCAACTGGAATTCGAACTCGGCTCCCCGACTTCTCGTTCCGAGCCGATATCCACTGTATTACAACGCACATCCTGTTATTCAAAGACATTCGACAAAATAAGCCACAAAGAATTGATGGAGTTGCTAAGCAGCCTCGACCTATTTGGAAAAGATAAGAGTAATCAAGAATCTCAATTTAATAATAAACAATTTAATGTTATACTGGGTTGACAAAAAAATCGCACTAATGTTGAAAAACTGTATAACTTTTATGTTTATTTAATAGACGTCATACATCGGCTTTTCCAATGTGACGATTTATCACATTATCATTTGGTTTGTCTGATTAGGAATGATAGAGACAACAAGCAGCAAAATTTTAATGGAAACAAAGAAGAGAGTACAGGATTGTTATGTATGTCTGTCTTTCAATATGGCAGTGAATGCTGGACAATCTCATCAAAGATGGGGACTCTTGAAGCAACTAAAATATGGTTCTACAGAAGGATGCTGAGGATAACAAGAACCTAACATGTGAGGCTTTGGAGAGGAAGGAAATGAAAAAAAACTAATACTTAACATCAGGAAAAGACAGCTGAAGTTCCTGGGACATGTCATGAGGAAGGAAGGATTGGAGAATCCGATACTCACATGTCAAATAAAGAGAAAGAGAGATATGTGGAAAGCAACACGTAAAATACTTGATGACCTTGAGCAAATGGATAGCAAAGCGGGTTTGAGTGGCATAACAGATAAAAACGTGCTAAGAGCGATTAGGGATAGGCAGAAGTGGGAGGCTATGATCGCCTACATCCTGGAGGGACATGGAACATAGAAGATGCGTTGTATGTATGTATGTATGTATGTATGTATGTATGTCTGGTTCGCAAATCGTATTCAAGGAATTCCCGTCTACAAGAGTGGATAGCTATTCCTCGTTGCAGACAGCTGCTCAGGCACATTTGTATTTGTCTGAAACCCACGGAGCCTATCAGACGTTCCTGCTGCAACTATGTTGAGTGGAATTTAGTTACAGATTTTGGGAGATAGCGCGTTATCTAAGGTGAACGGCAGTCTGAGCGCTCAAAACCTCAGTCACGATGACTTGTGACTTTGTGCTCTCGCAACAATCAAGGGCTCCGAAAGCGTTCCGTTTACCCAATCTCACTCACAATGCTTGGGTTAACCAAAGAGGCCGCACTCTGAGATCGCATCCCCGACACAAAATAACATCAAGAAGATACCTTTTTGACAAATCAACCAAGGTGAGATTTGAACCCTAACCTTATGATCAGAGAGTGAACATTCTAACCACTCGGCTACGCGCGTATGATGCATTACTGTTTTACTGTGCACGTTCTATTTAATTGCAGCCTGAATTTTGGGCTACTTCATATAAAGACATATACCCAAGTATTAGGTCGTTCGGAAAATAATGTCGGATTTTAAAACAAATATTTTGTCTTCAAAAAATTTCTATAATAACTGCACAAAAATATATTATTCATTCTTTATAACTAAAGTACCCTTGGGTTTATATTTATGAGATGCGGTATTTACATTATATTTTATACATTTACATTATTATTTATAAATGGAACTTTGTCTGTGTGTGTGTGTGTGTGTGTGTGCGTGTGTATATGTGCGTGTGTGTGTCCGTTATCTATAGACTCCGAAACGGCAGAACCGATTTTCTGGAAAATTTAAATAGTTGTACCATAAGCGTCTGCGAGTGTTCTTAGCTGGGTATTGTGTCGAGGTACCCACGATAAATATCGAAAATCGATAATCGAAAAAATTGGGTGATAGAAGGAGTGGTCCGATTTTAATCAAATTTGATACACTCATAGACAAACATATAAGAAACGATATTCAGAAGTTTCAAGGTTGCAGTTCTTACAATAGTGCAGAAACTCGATAATATATATATAGATATATATATATATATATATATATATATATATATATATATATATATAAGGCAAGATACCGGGTCTGATCAAAATCAGTTTTTCAGCGCTTTTATTTTAGTTTTTGCTTCGGGTTTGGCTCTAAGTAGGTATAATTATAGTTCTTAGTCTCAGCCATGATACCATTTACTCAGAGGACTTATTTAGCCTTCAAAATTCAGTTTACGACGAAAAAACTTATTTGATATCGATACCAGGAAATCAAAATTTGACTTACATTCATTCATTTTTCTTTCAGTCTAGGGTTTCGCTTTAACTGGAAACAACTATTGCTTTTTAGTCTTTCGTGCCAACGTCCAAAGAGTCTGAGTTCCATGACCATGGATTAGTTTTAAAGCTTTCATTACACCCGAGCAACGTCGGTCTATACTGCTAGTTTACATTATTTACATTGTTCGACTATTCTCTTCGTTTAACCATATTAACGATGTTTCGGCCATTGTACGCTTCGAATTTCTTCAAATGTTCGAACTTTGAACCGAACCCTGTGCTTCGATCAATGTGGTTGATTGTTCCCGTTCTTTGGGCCATGCCACTTTCGGATATCTTAATTAGTTCTATTTAACTCAACGTTCAAAGTTATTTGTTCCCCAATGCTGTCGCTAGATATTGAACTCAAACTGGATCCAACCAGTTATCTGAGTTTTAAGCTGTTCACTTCTGTTTCGTCTCCAGGTGATCGAAGATGTCAGTGATCCGTCGAAATCCCTCACTTCCCCTGCCACGTTGTGATTTCTGATCTCATGACAAGTTAAGAACTCGGTGGAGGTCTTCTCCGTGCTGCATTCCTCGACGGCTGAAATCAAGAGAGCATTGGGGGCACAATGCAGTAATAAGGTAAATAGACAAGAAAAATATAACAAAACAGTAGCGAAGGCCAATCTATGTGAACTAGTGATCATATTCGTAACTCTTTGTACAGCAAAAGAGAGAGAGAGAAAGAGAGAGAGAGAGAAAAAAGAATTAATAAGTAAGTACAATCCAACTTTTTTCAGTGTCCACAAATTACTTGCTTCTATGTCTATTTGTTGTTAGAGGTAATACAGTCTTCATGTTCCCCTTTCCTTGGGCTTCTGCTAGGGGCGATGGACAAAGAG
This sequence comes from Ascarosepion bandense, assembly GCA_037127315.1. Lineage (NCBI taxonomy): Eukaryota > Metazoa > Mollusca > Cephalopoda > Sepiida > Sepiidae > Ascarosepion > Ascarosepion bandense. The sequence continues at coordinate 3,592,607 of JBBBDQ010000934.1, forward strand.
ACGAACGTGAGAGAATCTTCTCGTCTTAACTGTCTCCTGAACCGCTTTCTAGCGTGATGAGTGTCTATTCTCTCTCGTTTTTCAAATCCGTTCTACTTTTTTTTATTAAAAACGCTTCTATATGGCGCGGGTAGGTAAGTGATCGGAATGATTCTCCATAGAAGTCTAATGTCAATTTCGTGTATCTGGCTTAAATCACCCGCTAATAATTTCGCGCCGATGTCTGCGATCTGAAGGTTTGGAGACAAGATTTTATTAATTGTGTACATCTACCTTCCAGCGTTAATTATACTTTCCATTCTTGCGTGGGTGATCTTCTTCGATATCAACCTACAATTTAATCTTCAGTCGCTCCTTATCACTTCCCTGAGAGAGAAAAGGAGAGAAAGAAATAAACAAGAAAGAAAGAGATAGAGTTCTCTCGCCTTCCCGAGGCAAGCTGTCCATCTTGTCTATAATCGATTGTCGTCATATTGGTCGATGTCATTTCGTGGATGCTTTGTGTTTCGCCTCTTTCTTATCTCTCCTGGCCAACCCCAGCGCCTATTCCTTTCTTCCCAAGAAAAAGAAAAATATACACACAGATATTCTCCAAATATCTATTCCGGGGTTCGAATCCATGGTGCATCGATACTATTTTAACGTGTGTGCATAAGGACCACTTACATTGATACGGAAGAAGGCCGGAGTGCTAACCACCACTAGAGCTACCTGGAAGAATCCAACCAGAGCATCGCTGCCGACGTTTGCTGCCATAAAACTCGATGAAATGCACATTCAGTTAAGTAAAATGCGACCGGGATTGGTTAATCGATGTAGTCCAATTCTGCTCGATGACAATGCTGAGCCACACACTGTCAAGATGATATTGCAGAAACTCACCGACTTGGAATACCAAATAAGAAAGAAAGAAAGAAAGAAAGAAAGAAAGAAAGAAAGAAAGAAAGAAAGAAAGAAATTCAGTGCTTAAATGAAACAAAATGATTAGCTAAGCGAAATATAAAAATAGCAAAAGGAAAGATTTAGGCAAAGAATGCATTTCAGGGAAAGAAAGAAAGAACATGGTGGGTGAAAGAAAGAAAGAAAGAAAGAAAGAAAGAAAGAAAGAAAGAACATGGTGGGTGAGAAAAGAAAGAAAGAAAGAAAGAAAGAAAGAAAGAAAGAAAGAACATCGTGGGTGAGAGTAAAAAGAAAGAAAGAAAGGAAGAAAGAAAGAAAGAAAGAAAGAACATCGTGGGTGAGAGTAGAAAGAAAGAAAGAACATGGTGGGTGAGAAAAGAAAGAAAGAAAGAAAGAAAGAAAGAAAGAACATCGTGGGTGAGAGTAAAAAGAAAGAAAGAAAGAAAGAAAGAACATCGTGGGTGAGAGTATAAAGAAAGAAAGAAAGAAAGAAAGAAAGAAAGAAAGAAAGAAAGACTGTGCGGAAATGAAAAATAAGAACGACGAAAAATACATGGAAAGAACGAAGGAAAGAAATAATTGTAAAGAAAGAATGAATGTAGAATGAAAGAAATAAAAAAGGAAAGAATGAATGAATTAATTAATTAAATTTAATAGAGAGAAAATAAAGAAATATTCAGTAGGAAAATAGACATTACGGTAGTTGGAATAAAAGAGAAAAAAGAATTCTGTTTTAATCAGAAAGAATGTCTGAAGAAAAGCCATACTTGCAAAGAATCGTTTATAGAATTAATTATTCTTTGACGCCTTTCAGTGATCAGCCTTCCAGCAACGCAAAATAGTAATTGGTTCCCATTAGCGAGACAAAATGCCAGCTACGTTTCACTGTTTACATTTATATCAAATACGGAAGGACAAAGGCGTACAAAATGGACTCTCGGCAATGCAAACTGTTGAAATAAGCATTATAAATGCTTCTGTTTGGAGGTTAACCGCCGAAAGTAAACTAACCTTTCACACCAAATTCAGGCCAAGATTTTAACGCCGCTGGTTAGAAAAAAATGTAGTCAACAGGATTGTTTTGACTTCGTTTGAAGGGATAACCTGGTATATACAATCTTTGACAAAGAGAGAGAGACAAACAGACAAAGAAAGAAAGAAAGAAAGAAAGAAAGAAAGAAAGAAAGAAAGAAAGAAAGAACATGGTGGGTGAAAGAAAGAAAGAACATGGTGGGTGATAAAAAGAAAGAAAGAAGGAAAGAAAGAAAGAAAGAAAGAAAGAACATGGTGGGTGAAAGAAAGAAAGAAAGAAAGAAAGAAAGAAAGAACATGGTGGATGAATGAAAGAAAGAAAGAAAGAAAGAAAGAAAGAAAGAAAGAAAGAAAGAAAGAAAGAATGAACATGGTGGGTGAAAGAAAGAAAGAACATGGTGGGTGATAAAAAGAAAGAAAGAAAGAAGGAAAGAAAGAGGATAAAGAAAGAAAGAAAGAAAGAAAGAAAGAAAGAAAGAACATGGTGAGTGAAAGAAAGAAAGAATATGGTGGGTGAAAGAAAGAAAGAAAGAAAGAAAGAAAGAAAGAAAGAAAGAACATGGTGGGTGAAAGAAAGAAAGAAAGAAAGAAAGAAAGAAAGAAAGAAAGAAACAAATGGAAAGGGTGAAAGAAAGAAAGAACATAGTGGGTGAAAGAAAGAAAGAAAGAAAGAAAGAAAGAAAGAAAGAAAGAAAGAAAGAAAGAAAGAAAAAAGAAAGAAAAAAAGAAAGAAAAAAGAAAGACAGAAAGAACATGTTGGGTGAAAGAAAGAAAGAACATAGTGGGTGAAAGAAAGAAAGAAAGCAAAGAAAGAAAGAAAGAAAGAAAGAAAGAAAGATGGTGGGTGAAAGAAAGAAAGAAAGAAAGAAAGAAAGAAAGAAAGAAAGAAAGAAAGAAAGAACAAATGGTGGGTGAAAGAAAGAAAGAACATAGGTGGGTGAAAGAAAGAAAGAAAGAAAGAAAGAAAGAAAGAAAGAAAGAAAGAAAGAAAGAACATGGTGGGTGAAAGAAAGAAAGAACATAGTGGGTGAAAGAAAGAAAGAAAGAAAGAAAGAACATGGTGGGTGAAAGAAAGAAAGAACATGGTGGGTGAAAGAAAGAAAGAAAGAAAGAATGAAAGAAAGAACATAGTGGGTGAAAGAAAGAAAGAAAGAAAGAAAGAAAGAAAGAACATGGTGGGTGAAAGAAAGAAAGAATAGAAAGAAAGAAAGAAAGAAAGAAAGAAAGAAAGAAAGAACAATGGTGGGTGGGTGAAAGAAAGAAAGAACATAGTGGGTGAAAGAAAGAAAGAAAGAACATGGTGGGTGAAAGAAAGAAAGAACATAGTGGGTGAAAGAAAGAAAGAAAGAAAGAAAGAAAGAAAGAAAGAAAGAACATGGTGGGTGACATAAAGAAAGAACATAGTGGGTGAAAGAAAGAAAGAAAGAAAGAAAGAAAGAACATGGTGGGTGAAAGAAAGAAAGAACATAGTGGGTGAAAGAAAGAAAGAAAGAAAGAAAGAAAGAAAGAACATAGTGGGTGAAAGAAAGAAAGAAAGAAAGAAAGAGGCCAGAGAAAACAACGAATGAATCGCATTTTCTAATTGTAGGGATAAGAAATTAAGAAATAAAATCAACCTTCTTCTTCACTTTTACAAAAATTCGCAACGACGTGTAAAATCCTGGTTTTTCCCAAATAGAAAAAGGATTGACCATGTGCATAAAAAAAAGTCGAAACGATATTTCGCAAGAAGTTATTAAATTGATTTTTGACCAATGGGAGCGACTTGCAAGACTTGAGGACTTCGCGAGCAAGTGTGAATATCTAAATACTATAAAAGGCCCCTATCAGCATCGGTCAAGACAGTCAGGGATGGAAACAGCAAAGATGACAAGCTAGAATGTAACGGGAGAACTTTCAAGTAACCCGGACATTTGTCTTCTTTCTCTTTCCTTTTAGTGTGCTGATTTTTTTTTACTTTTTCTTCTCCATCCAAAGACATTTCTACCAAACAAGCACATACATACGTACATACGCCTATACTCTTTCAACAATTACTACTACAAACATTTTCTACAAATCTTGATACCCATAAATTTATCATTGAACACGAACTCTACTCTTAAGTTCTTAATAATGTTTCTAATTGCACATCAACTCCTACAAGTTATGTTATTCATTTCTTCTAATAAATTATTATTTTAACATAAAAAATGTATATTTTATTCTTACACTATTCCACACAATTCTATACATTTCATCCTGCCGACAACCAACCTTTTGATAAAAACCTTCTGATGAAATCTTCTGATGATAATTCTGCATAAAACTTGTAAGCTGTAGGGAGTTCGGTTAAGTCTGACACAAGGCTGAATCAAAGGAACATTAACCATCTCCCTACGTCTTCATAGTTATAAATTCAGTTGACACTGCTGATATTCACAACGCATTTATATTCAATATTCATTAATAAGGCATGAACCAGTGAGACTTTGCACTCGGTTAGTGGTATATCTTCGCAGGAACAACTCATCAATATCATGCCAGTGGTTTGAAAAGAAAAGAGTTGTAAATGTTACAAAACACCATGAATTGAATCATCCTCATTCCTTTTCTATTCTATTGCTAAGTTCCTGGGTATGACGGTAAACTGCATCCGGCAGCAAGGCCACTGATTGGGAGGTTGTGAGGAGCATGCAACCACCTCTTAATTGTTGTTGTTGTTTCCAGGTCCAGCTTGACCCGGAGTGGTAGCACCTGTTAGGTTCCCAGCTATGGGCAAATAGTTAACCCCCAAACTGGGGTCAAAACATTATGAAAATATAAAAATATACTTTTGTATAAATATTTAGAGAAAAATAGACTTTTATAGAAAATATACATTTTTGAAGGAAAAATATTACCAACAATATATTTTTGAAGAAAAATTATTACCATAACCCATTTTTGAAGGAAAAAAAATTATTCTCAGCAAAACATTTTTGAATACAAAACTTGAAGACATTTTTCAGTTTTCTAAAATAAAAAAGAATAAAAACAAAAAGATTTCATTAAAATCTGACTAAATCAACCTTTTCACTATAACGAAACATTAAAAAAGTACCTTAAAACCCCACCTTGTTGGCATTAAATAACCCACAGAGGTGTTGATATGCCATTAAACAAAACTCGAACTCAATTCTATTGGTAAGGAGTTCCACTCAGACAGCATTTTCGCCAGAACTTTTGCAATATGGAACGGACTCCCGATGGGATGCTTCCATCATCACTACAAACTTAACTTCTTGAAGGCAAGAATCAACCGTTATCTATGATTACATATCATAACACACTACTCTGTCTCCTTTCCTGCACGTTCCCACATCTCTACTGAGTAACTCTCTATCATGGAGTCCCTAGTGAAGATCAGATTCACTACTTAGTTATAATTTGCTTAATGAGGCAAGCTTGTTAATCGTAACACAACAATGTTGAAAACTATAATTTAATATATTAATGGTTATCACCGATATTGAAACTGTACAAAATATTTAAATTTTGTATAATTGGAATATTTTATAGGAGAGTTTCGTAAATTTTTTAATCGTGTCACCCCAAGCAAGACATTTTACTGCCACTGTTGTGCAAGAGGTTACATAAGAGGAATGTTATGAAGAGAGAGAGAGAGAGAGAGAGAGAGAGAGAGAGAGAGGTTGCAGGGGGTGTCAGGAAGAGAGTAGGAGTGGGAAGAGATTACTGATGTGAGTGGGGTGGACAAGGAGGAATGTTATGAGGAGTAAGTGGTTGCAGGGGGTGTCAGGAAGAGAGTAGGAGAGGGAAGGGAGTACTGATGAGAGTGGGGTGGATGTAGAAAAGCATGAGACAAAGGATGTAAGTCAGTGAGACAAGAGATGACTATTGACTTTACATTTAAATTCTTGAATATTGTAACTGTCAGGAAAGCAAGTATGCGGAAGAGAATTCCACAGGCGGGAAGTGCGAGAAAATAAGCTGATGGAGTAGAATTTGCTTTTACAATTTATTGGCTTCACAGTAAAAGGATGGGACCTAGTTGCTAATCTTGTGGCTCGAGGAAATTCGCTTGAAGCAGTGTGTATATTAGGTGTATGGGTAGGTCTTGAAGGCTTTCACAATGCGTTTAGTGTAATAAAGGAAGGTAAAGAAGGTGTTGGGTATTACCTATTTATTATTCATTAATATTTCGAGATCAGTACGTATTTGAAGGTTATCAGAATGCGTTTAGTATAATAAAGGAAGGTAAAGAAGGTGTTGGGTATTACCTATTTATTATTCATAAATATTTCGAGACCAGAAACTCTTCTTCAGAGTGATAGGAGAGCTTGTTTTCACGTCCGTCCGTGGACCGTGCCTTTCAACGAATGATCATCTTTCGCTGCTACTGATGTCGTTAATTTTGATAGGAGAGCTTGTTTTCACGTCCGTCCGTGGACCGTGTCTTTCAACGAATGGTCATCTTTCGCTGCTACTGATGTCGTTAATTGTAGTGAGTGTGTGCGTGCGTGGACCTGTAAGTGTGTTTGTGTATGTGTAAATATGTTTGTGTGTGTATGCTTTATATATGTGTGCGTTGCAAAACCTACCCATACAAGAAATATTTTATATTTCAGAAACCAATATTTAAACTGCGGACATTTATTATTTACGCTATTTACATTGTTTGGACTGTTGTGGTCATCTTTGTTGCTATATTCACAACTTTTCGACCGTTGTACGCTCGAATCTTCTTCAGGAAATTGGAAATACTGAGCCTTTTAAAGGAGATAAACGGAAGAAGCATGGCTTGTAGAATAGAACGAGTGTGCTAGACAAAATTTTGTGGCAGAATCTTTCTTATACATTTATAAGTTTACCATTCGTCCTTTGTATTTTATCAGTAATAGCAAAAAGTATCTTTCTTTATATTTTCAAACTATCGATAACTAGCAGTATAGCCCGGCGTTGCTCGGGTGTAATGAAAGCTTTAAAATTAATCCATAGTCCTGGAGGTCAGACTCTTTGGACGTTGGCACGAAACACTAAAAAGCAATAGTTGTTTCCAGTTAAAGCAAAACCGTAGACTGAAAGAAAAATGAATGGATGTAAGTCAAATTTTGATTTCCTGGTATCGATATCAAATACATTTTTTCATCGAAACTGAATTTTGAAAGCAGAATAAGTCCTCTGAGTAAATGGTATCATGGCTGAGACTAAGAACTACAATTATACCTACTTAGAGCCAAACCCGAAGCAAAAACTAAAATAAAAGGGCTGAAAAAAATACAGACATACAGGCAGATAAACAGAGACACAAACAAACATCTTGCCTTATATATATATATATATTATCAATTTTCTGCACTATTGTAAGAACTGCAACCTTGAAACCTCTGAATATCGTTTCTAATATGTTTGTCTATGAGTGTATCAAATTTGATTAAAATCGGACCACGCCTTCTATAACACGATTTTTTCGATTATCGATTTTCGATATTTATTGGGGGTACCTCGACACAAAACTTAGCTAAGAACACTCACAGACGCTTATAGTACAACTGTGTAAATTTTCCAGAAACTCGGTTCAGCCGTTTCGGAGTCTATAGGTAACGGACACACCCACACATACAGACACAAAGTCTGCGAGAACTATAAACAATTCGCAATTTGAAACGCTTCAAAATTTGAAATTTAACTACAAAAAGAAATATTTACGCATGGTTAGTTTTATGTTGCATACTCAAGAGTAAACAATTCTAAGAGTTTGTTCTTCACTTTTAAAAAAAAGAAAAAAAGAAATTTACAGTATTTACATTGTTCGAAATAGCCCGAATAATGTAAATACTGTAAATACTGCCTCATCTCAGACATATAGACAAATAGATTAATCTATTATTAAACGTCGTACAAATGGCAACAAAGATGAGGACAATAGTTCGAATAATGTAAATACTGTAAATACTACCTCATCTCAGAAATATAGACAAATAGAATGATCTGTTATTAAACGTTGTAGAAATGGCAACAAAGATGAGGACAATAGTCCGAATAATGTAAATACAGTAAATACTGCCTCATCTCAGAAATATAGACAAATAGAATGATCTATTATTAAACGTCGTACAAATGGCAACAAAGATGAGGACAATAGTCCGAATAATGTAAATACTGTAAATACTACCTCATCTCAGAAATATAGACAAATAGAATGATCTATTATTAAACGTTGTAGAAATGGCAACAAAGATGAGGACAATAGTCCGAATAATGTAAATACAGTAAATACTGCCTCATCTCAGAAATATAGACAAATAGAATGATCTATTATTAAACGTCGTACAAATGGCAACAAAGATGAGGACAATAGTCCGAATAATGTAAATACTGTAAATACTACCTCATCTCAGAAATATAGACAAATAGAATGATCTATTATTAAACGTCGTACAAATGGCAACAAAGATGAGGACAATAGTCCGAATAATGTAAATACCGTAAATACTGCCTCATTTCAGAAATATAGACAAATAGAATGATCCATTATTAAACGTCGTACAAATGGCAACAAAGATGAGGACAATAGTCCGAATAATGTAAATACTGTAAATACTACCTCATCTCAGAAATATAGACAAATAGAATGATCTATTATTAAACGTCGTAGAAATGGCAACAAAGATGAGGACAATAGTCCGAATAATGTAAATACAGTAAATACTGCCTCATCTCAGAAATATAGACAAATAGAATGATCTATTATTAAACGTCGTACAAATGGCAACAAAGATGAGGACAATAGTTCGAATAATGTAAATACTGTAAATACTACCTCATCTCAGAAATATAGACAAATAGAATGATCTATTATTAAACGTCGTAGAAATGGCAACAAAGATGAGGACAATAGTCCGAATAATGTAAATACAGTAAATACTGCCTCATCTCAGAAATATAGACAAATAGAATGATCTATTATTAAACGTCGTACAAATGGCAACAAAGATGAGGACAATAGTTCGAATAATGTAAATACTGTAAATACTACCTCATCTCAGAAATATAGACAAATAGAATAATCTATTATTAAACGTCGTGCAAATAGCAACAAAGATGAGGACAATAGTCCGAATAATGTAAATACTGTAAATACTACCTCATCTCAGAAATATCGACAAATAGAATGATCTATTATTAAACGTCGTACAAATGGCAACCAACAGGATGACAATACGCTGAATGATGTAAATACTCTAAATACTACCTAATCTCAGAAATATAGACAAATACTACCTCTTTGCAAACTATCTATAATTAAATATGAATATTTTCAATCAAAATATACACCTTTTTCACTTCCGTTGTGGTAGTATATACTATATCATTCGAAAATGTTATCATTTGGAAAAAACCAGGATTTCATACGTCACTGTGAATTTTTTCGAACGTGAAGAAGGTTGATTTTAATTCTTAATTTCCCGTCTCTACAGATCGAACTCATTTCTCAGTTGTAATTGATCCAGCATGTTAACCATTGCAACACGTCTAAATGCTCTCGTCGTGACGAAATATGTATTTTATTTTTAATCCCACTGCGTAAAAACGTTACCATGCCACCAACATGGCAGGTAATAACACCTAGACATTTCATTGTTACATTAGTGGTTTCGCTCAACAACACAGTTTCAATAGTTTCACAACAACAGGAAAATTGTTTGTTAAGTCACCAGGCATTTGCTCGAAGGTTGAATCAACATCAAAAGTGTTTTACACGTCTCACCGGATATAATATGCAGTCAAGCTTCCGTTTTTCATGTGCTTCGAACGAGTGAAAACAGTTGCTTATTAAACTGTCACCTGAGATTTGATAGTTATTTGGATAAATGCCATGGACAAACATTTTGAAAGTTCTTCATCGATGAAAGATACGAGCGTCTAGAACATCTAGCTCCAAATAAAGATATGAATAGATAAGTTAAGCCATCATGACACAAACAATGATTGATGTGATGATAATTATTCTTATTTAAGTATTCATTATGGAATAATAAACGGGTAAGAACTGTTAGCGGCAAGGAAATAGTCAATAAACTCATGACAGACATTTAGTGAGATCGATTATTCTTAGTTAGCCTTTCACACTCTTGGTAGGTATCTGCAGTTTATAAAAGCAACACCTTGCTTTAGGGAAAATTTAGCAAGCGAATCAAGGAGGTCATATATATATATATATATATATATATATAGAGAGAGAGAGAGAGAGAGAGAGAGAGAGAGCTTCTTTTCTCGCACCTCCCGACTGTGGAATTCACTTCCACATGACTGCTTCCCCGACGGCTACAATCTCCGGGAGTTTAAATGTAAGTTCAATAGACACCTCCTAACAAACTAACTTTCATTCTTTCAAACACTCTTCCCACCCACCCAACTACCTATCACCCCACTTCTGACATTTCCTATATCTAACAACTCTTCCTATTTATCTCCCTCTATGTAGCCCCAAGCGCAATAGTGGCAGTGGAATGCCTTGCTTGGGGTGAAATGATATATATATATATATATATATATATATATAAGAATGGTAGACTTTGAAAAACAGTAGCTACTCTGGCATCTAAGCATATTTCATTCAGCAATGAATTAAAACACTGTCAGCTAGTGGGCGTGTATAATGATAATATACACGCTAAAATGTCTGTTTCCTTCTACCGAGCGCCCATAGATCAAAGGTAGAATCAAACCTGGGTAAAAGGCAATCGGCTATCGGATGAGCTGTGATACAACAAAGCAGATCTGTCTGCGGATGACTATATATATATATATATATATATATATATATATATATATATATAATTAGATCAACCATATACAGGCGACAGTTCTACTCTATCATTTTTTTTCTCGCGCTTCCCGGCTGTGGAACTCCTTTCCATACACTTGCTTTTGTGACGGCTACAACCTCCAGGAATTTGAATGCAAAGTCATTTCCCATCTCTTATCCACTTAACTTTAGCCCTTTCCACATCCCACCGTGTATCTTGTTCTTTTCCTTCCTCTCTACCTTCGCAACTGTCTTCACTCCTGTGTTCATATCCTTCTCTTGCCCTTTCTCTTTCACCCTCTGTAGCTGGTTTGTCTTTCTCTTCACTCTTTCCACATCTCACCGTGTATCTTGTTCTTTTCCTTCCTCTCTACTTTCGTAACTGTCTTCACTCCTGTGTTCATATCCTTCTCTTGCTCTTTCTCTTTCACCCCCTGTAGCTGGTTTGTCTTTCTCTTCCTCTTTCCACATCAACCCGTGTATCTTGTTCTTTTCCTTCCTCTCTACCTTCGTAACTGTCTTCACTCCTGTGTTCACATCCCTTCTCTTGCCCTTTCTCTTTCACCCCCTGTATCTGGTTCGTCCTTGTCTTCCTCCTTTCCTGTTTAAAACTTTAAATCTCTTATATAGCCTCCCTGCACATCAGTGGCGGTACCACCTTGCTTGGGGTGAAATGATTATATATATAGTACTATGCAAAAGTATTAGGACAAGAACTATTTTATCTTTTATGAGGCATATTGAGAGAAAATAAACAATTTAATTAAAGTAATTTTATTGGACTTACTCAACAAATCCTTTAATAAGAATGAAATACTTGTTACAAAATAAATTTAATATTCAGTATAATAGCCTTTTGCTTTGATCCCAGCCTTCATTCTGTCAGGCATTAACTACACAAGCTTCTTCAATGTATTTTATGGTATCTCCTGCCAAGCAGCTTGTATTTTTTCCAAAAGTGTGTCTTGCGAAGTAACATTAGATTTATCAATTTGAGAGGGCGGAATAAGAAAGTCAGTCATATCCAAAATGAATAGTTTCAAATAACTTTGAATGTTTAAGAGAAAATAGGAAAAATGAAATATAACTTCTTTTTAATACATTTCTTTTACACATAAATAATCAATATTTATAAGCAATTTACTTGGCTTTTCACCTTGTATTTGAATTTCAGTGAGGGTTTTAGGAAAATCAAACCTGTCCTAATACTTTTGCACACTACCGGTAATGTGCAAAAGTGTTAGGACAGGGGTGATTTTAAACTTTATTTTGATGCCTCATAAAAGATCAAATAGTTCTTGTCCTAATACTTTTGCACAGTACTGTATATATACGAGGTGCGATTGGTAAATTGTCGCAATTATTTTGACGCCTCATAAAAGATCAAATAGTTCTTGTCCTAATACTTTTGCACAGTACTGTATATATACTAGGTGCGATTGGTAAATTGTCGCAATTATCTTGACGCCTCATAAAAGATCAAATAGTTCTTGTCCTAATACTTTTGCACAGTACTGTATATATCATTTGGAAATGAGTTATTTCCGCAACCTAGGTTTCAACCTTTCGGGACCTTCAGGCGATTTATAACAACTAATTTTGCCCTTTTTCTAAGCCTCGAACGGGAATTTTTCCGAACGCGCGGATAGAATTTTTAAACAAAAGAAAAATTTTCAAACTTCGGGAGAAGTTATTTAAGGATCTTAGAACACTTTTATCGATGCTTGTATGATTCTAGTAGGTATTTATGTGTATATACTGACATAATTTTTAATCTTTCATTAAGTAATTTTTTTTCTTTCTGGGAACAACATAATAGCTAATTTCTCCTGCTGGTACACACTGCATGCACTGCCACCGTTGAATGGTTTGACTATTTTCACTATACTCTAATATATATATATATACTAGCAATATAACCCGGCGTTGATCAGATGTGATGAAAGATTTAAAACTAATCCATGGTCCTGGAGTTCAGACTCTTTGGACGTTGGCACGAAAGACTAAAAAGCAATAGTTGTTTCCAGTTAAAACGAAACCGTAGACTGAAAGAAAAATGAATGGATGTAAGTCAAATTTTGATTTCCTGGTATCGATATCAAATACGTTTTTTGCGTCATAAACTGAATTTGAAGGCTAAATAAGTCCTCTGAGTAAATGGTATCATGGCTGAGACTAAGAACTACAATTATACCTACTTAGAGTCAAACCAAAGCAAAAACTAAAATAAAAGGGCTGAAAAAATACAGACGTACAGACAGATAAACAGACACGCACACAAACATCTTGCCTTTTATATATATTATCGATTTTCTGCACTATTGTAAGAACTGCAACCTTGAAACTAATATAGCCCTAAGTAGGTATAATTGTAGTTCTTAGTTTCAGCCATGATACCATTTACTCAGAGGACTTATTTAGCCTTCACAATTCAGTTTACAAAGAAAAAAACTTATTTGATATCGATACCAGGAAATCAAAATTTTTGTCTTCTTTTTCGCTTTAATTAAAAACAACTACTGCTTTGTAGTCTTTCGTGCCAACGTCCAAAGAGTCTGAGCTCCAGGACCATGGATTAGTTTTAAAGCTTTCATTACACCCGAGCAACGCCGGGCTATATATATATATATATATATATATATATATATTTTAGGTGCGATTGATAAATTGTCGCAATTATTTTATTATTTCAGATATTCTTTAGGCTGAGTCTGAGCTCCAAGACCATGGATTAGTTTTAAAGCTTTCATTACACCCGAGCAACGCTATACCACTAGTCCTTATATAGAGTAATCTGTAATATACTATTTCTGAATTCTGTACGTTTTAGGCCGGAGCAAAGAGCTTCTAGTAAATTGCGGATATATTTATTATTTATGAAAGTGCTCGATTTTCTTAGTATTCTTGATTTCTATTGGTAGAGGCATAGATCGATCTCTTTCCTCCAGTTATGGATAAATAACAGAACAGAACTGGGTACTATAGACTTGGGTAGAAACCGGTCTAGGAGAGGGAAAAACTGAATTCTAAACCAGCCGAGAGAGGATTGGGCTCCTCAGACCATTTTACTCACAAAACAACACTGCTAGTGTGGCTGCAACACAGGTGTGGTCCCTACGCCCCTAATGGGTTATAGATCTGGATTTAGTTAAGATGCAGTGGTGGTGAAGATCATTTCCAGTTTTGTTAGCTTTACCAATTTTTTTTTTCTTGTTTTGCCTGTTTCTAAACAGAGTTCAGGATTTCGCGTACATATAGATGAAAACATTTGATGTTAAGTTTTGATTAATCCATGTGGAATAACTTTTTCTACGGTGCAATTTTTAAAGGCGTTTTTTCTTGTTTTTACAGAAATGCGCTGATATAAATAGTTGTTTGTATATTTTAATTAAGTGTATGTATATGCTTTTGTTTTCGATGTCGATAATGTGAATATGTTTAGAATAGCAGTATAGCCCGGCGTTGCTAGGGTGTAATGAAAGCTTTGAAACTAATCCATGGTCCTGGAGTTCAGACTCTTTGGATGTTGGCACGAAAGACTAAAAAGCAATAGTTGTTTCCAGTTAAAGCGAAACCGTAGATTGAAAGAAAAATGAATGGATGTAAGTCATATTTTGATTTCCTGGTAACGATATCAAATAAGTTTTTTTCGTCGTAAACTGAATTTTGAAGGCTAAATAAGTCCTCTGACTAAATTGTATCATGGCTGAGACTAAGAACTACAATTATACCTACTTAGAGCCAAACTCGAAGCAAAAACTAAAATAAAGGAGCTGACAAAAACACAGACATACTGGCAGATAAACAGACACACACACAAACATCTTGCCTTTTATATATATATATTATTGATTTTCTGAACTATTGTAAGAACTGCAACCTTGAAACTTCTGAATATCGTTTCTTATGTCTTTGTCTATGAGTGTATCGAATTTGATTAAAATCGGACCACTCCTTCTATAACACGATTTTTTCGAATTTCGATTTTCGATATTTATCGGGGGTACCTCGACACAAAACCTAGGTAAGAACACTCGCAGACGCTTATAGTACAACTGTGTAAATTTTCAAGAAACTCGGTTCAGCCGTTTCGGACTTCATAGGTAACGGACACACACACACACACACACACACACACACACAAACTCCTATACGCGCACACACACACACACACACACACACACACACACACACACACACACACACACACACACACACACACAGAGACAAAGTTCCATTTATAAATAAGTTTAGATATCTTTTAAACAGATATCTAATTAAGGAATCAAATTTTGAATCTCCGCCCTCTTGACTCTAACCAGACAGGAACTCATCTGAAGAATATGATTTTATTCATTTTTTGGTGGGGTGCAATGGATTGGCATCACTGCACGATCACAAAAAGAAAATGAAAGAGATAAAGAAAGAGACGTAGGGAATGGGAGAAATATAAAGAGAGATAGAGACAGAGGGAAGAAGGAGTGAGTTTGGGAAACGGTGGAAGAGATGAACGAGTGCAGGTAGGAATTGAAGAAAGACGGATGTAGAGAGCTGGGACGAGAAAAAGAGAGGAACACATGGTCATGGGTGACAAATGGAGGAAGACAGGGACAGAGGAGAATAAGAGGAAGGGGAAGAAAAAGAAAGATGAAAAAAAGAGACGGAGGAGGAGTGGGACAAAAGAAGAGAAGAAAGAAAAGGAAGTAAAAGGATAAAGGAAAAGAGAAAGGAGGAGGGAAGCAGAGGAGGAGAGGAAGAGGAGGTAAAAGAAAATAGACGAAGGAAGAGAGGACCAGAAAAAGAGGAGGGGAAACAGTGGAGATAGATAGAATGGGAAAACGACGAAGTAAAAAGGGGGGAGAATTTGAGGGGTTGAAAGGAAAATGAAAATTTGAAGAAGAGATAAATTCAACTTGATAGAAGCAGGAATTGGTCATTCAGTTAAGTGCCATACGTGATACACGCTTGGGCGATCATGTCTCGAAAGAGACATGATTGACTGGGCAGAAGATTATCCCGCAGTAGGTTGCCATTGCTTTCTGCCGTAGACTGGTTGCCTGTCAAAGCTAGAGCCAAATCTGTCCTGTTACTTGACTCATAGCTAGAAGTACAAGAGATGTATTAGGAAGTAATTAGTGGGGGATCAGTTTATTACTTCATAACAATAAAAAACCGATCCTCCATTTTATGACCAGTATAAGCCTTAATCATAATTCCAACAATTAAATTCACTCAGTCAGTTAAGTGCCATACGTGATACACGCTTGGGCGATCATGTCTCGAAAGAGACATGACTGACTGGGCAGAAGATTATCCCGCAGTAGGTTGCCATTGCTTTCTGCGGTAGACTGGTTGCAGACCAAGGCTATAGAACCCAATCTGTCCTGCTATTTAACCCATAACTGGAAGGAAGAGACGGATTAATACCTTTTCCCAAGGGTATTTGCGCATAAGTGAATGCAATGAATTTAGCTGGAATTCGAACTCGGCTCCCCGATTTTTCGTTCCGAGCCGATATCCAATGCACCACAACGCACATCCCCATTGGTAATTATCCAAAATACTATTGTGTGGATTACTTTCTGTACATAAAGACGTTATTTTACAGCAGTTCAGACGTCGGTCCAATTATTTTTCTTTATTTCTTTTTTTTATTACTCATTTGTGTGCACGTTTCCCGGTTTGGTTTGGTTTAGTTCGGCAGAGAGACAGCTAGTGGAAAACTCACGTGATCAATCAACACAACGTGGGACAAGGGAGATCACCGTGAACAGAGTCAATCTACGACCAGCTATCTGGATCGAAACCAACAGCGACCGGTCGGGTAGTGGCATAGGCAGATCAGCATGTCAAAACATGTCGAACACCTTCAATAGGTCTATAACCAGAGCCTAAGCTTATTTGGAGCTTGATATACAACTTCAGTGATAGCCCTTAATACATCGTCGGTACATCTGTCAAAAGGGAAGCCATATTGTTTATTCCAAAGGAGATTGTAAAACGCCAAAGAGACTAATAAGGTGATAATTTGAGGGGTCAGAGAGTTCTTTAAACTGGAACTACAATGAAGAACTTCTAACAAGCAGGAAGAAGAAAGATAATTGTTATAGAATGTGGAATGAACAGGAGAAAGCTCAAGAGAATTTTTCTAGAACGACGAAAGGGATCCCGCCACAGCCATTTGCACTGTGAGAGTCTAGTTTAGAAGTGATGTCTGAAACAAATAATGGAGTTATGCGAACCTCACTCAGTAGAGCCTCTGTTTTAGGTGGAAATCAACCAAGATGTCGAGAATGGAGTTGGAAGAGAACTACAAAGCAAAGCAGTCAACCTTATCTGCTGTAGATATCAGAACATCAAATTGACTAAAGAGAGGATGGACTGAGTATTTGGTCTTGTTCAGCACACTCTTAAAAGGCTGAGAGTAATCATTAGAAACAAGCGTGGAGGAGTATCATTCTATGAGCAAACTTCTTTGAAGACACGCTTGCACTCATTATCTAAATCTAAACTTATTTAAAAATGGAATTTTCTCTGTCTGTGTGTGTCGGTGTGTGTGTGTCCGTTACCTATAGACTCCGAAACGGCTGAACCTATTTTCTTCAATACTGACACAGTTGTACTATAAGCGTCTGCGTGTGTTCTTAGCTAGGTTTTGTGTCGAGGTACCC